>CAKNYM010033107.1:0-15021 GCA_932195095.1 Andricus curvator
GAGGACAAAAACTGTTCTGTTAGTACTTGCAAAAGCTGAAGCGGTGCCGTTATACTAATAAAATGGGGTGTATTTGGTGCTTTGATAAACTGTCGCGTTAATTTTTCAATTCAACTAAGGATTTATTTTTCAATGTTAGCGTGTCTATTTTTAATATCGAAACCTTTACAATTTTCAAGCTTCTTAAACACAAATGGGTGGAGCTGAAGTGTCACGAGACAGTGCCGTGTGAAGCGTTAGGCAAATTAATGATTTTGCCGTGGATGACGTCAGATAATTTTATAGCAGGCCTGAAATCTGTAAAGGCTACCAATGCCCACAATGATTCGGCTTCTCTAGCGAGTTTTCTAAAATACGTGAAGAAGACGTTCAAACAATTTCCCGAAAAAGTGTCAGTCATCGAAAGCATCCCTCAGAGGAGAAGTAATATTTATGATATTGCATTGCAAAGAGTCGCACGAAAATTTGCTGCGAATCAGGGAATCAAGAATAGTTGGAAATTATTAGGTAATCTTGAAATCTCTATCAACCAGAACGGTGTGCTTAAGTGGAACTGAACAAAAAAGATGTTGCACGTCCAAAATTGTTCTGCTGTACTCATCTTTGTGATACCTCACGATCATTTTGAGAGCATAATAAGAAATAGTAGCCGTTTTTGAAAAAAGTCAATTTTTTATATTTTTGGGGATATTAAAAAGTATACCATTAAGCCATTTCCCTTTCAGAGTAGGCGTGACACTACCCGATTCGGGTAGTGTTTGTAGGTGGATAGTTTCTTGTAGTAAATAACTACAAGTGTGGGCTCACCACACCCATTATATGCCAACAGCACGCAGTATTCTCGAATGGTCACCCATCCAAGTACTAACCGCGCCCAACGCTGCTTAACTTCAGTGATCTGACGAGAACTGGTTTTTTCAGCGTGGTATGGCCGTTGGCAATATCAAGTATAATAATATAGTATAATATCAAGTATATTGTATTATTAAGTAATTCATTATTATGTTGTAATAATATAATATATATTATATCATTAATATATTCGTCCAATATGTTATTATATTATATATTATTAGCTATAATTTTGTGAAAATAACACTGAAAATTTTAATAATTGGCACGAGCTCTTTATTTTGGTACCTAAAAAAGAGGCTCTATATGTTAAAAATATGTTAAAAATGATCGTAACTTTCAAAATGAGAACAGACTAAAACTGGGATGTGCAAGGTCTTTTGGGTTGACTTCCATCGGAGTCCATCGTGGCAGGCGGTACGCACCTTCCATAAAGGGTTTCGTAGCCTCATTGTAGTACATTAGTTTCACTTCTGTTCTACTCCTCTCTTAATTGCTACATCTTTTTTATTATATTGAAATATATTTTGTCCAATGCTCCACGGCTAGATAAATATTCTTGACAAACTTCAACCTAATACCAGAAATACATTAGGTATGTTATGCTGGCACCATCATGCTATATAACGTACTAACGATGAATTAGAAAAATTTGTCCCCATTAAATAATGTAAGACTCATTTAAGGCTCGTGGAATAAGATGATGAAAGTTTGGAAAAAATTGTCTGAATAAATGTACTAAAAACTAAAGAAATGAATGTATTTTATTGTTCAAACAAATTTACCATATATTGATGTTAGAAATTTATTTCCCCAACATAATTTCAGGCTCATTTAGGGATCCTTGAATGTCGTGGACACGAAGTAGTGCAATTTTTTTCCTTGCTTCTTTCTCTTGTAATATACATTGTTGTACCAGCTTAACATACCCAAGAGCATCAGATATTAAGAGCAGTAAACGGCGGATAGACGTACCTGAGTGAAATAATAGGGAGTTAGCCCGGGGCTACGAAACCCTAATAAACATTAAGAATTCATGTGTATCGTATTGTAAATTGCATTAAGTGGAACTTGATTATGTAACTGCAGCTAAGCTGACCGACCTCCTCATAAAGGAAGAGCATGATATGCTTCGGTTCGTAGGAGGAAATACTGTGAAAGGTTTCGCAGTGGTGAGAGACCACGTGAATAGACAGGAGATAAAGGAAGCCCTTCACGAATGCCCAAAAAAGTATTCATAATTTTGTTCACATAAATATGTATAGTTGTTTTTCAAACAATTTTCGCTTGGGATATAAATAAATTACTAATAATTTACAGTTGGGATGTGAAAGCAGTTATGACTTCCATATGGAAGATCGTAGAGGGCGAAGCTCTTTCTCCTGGAGGTTAGTATCAAAATATTGAAAATTAAATTGAATTATTTGAAGAGTGCGGGATATAAGGGCGTGAATTCTAAGTTTTGAAATCGTGTTTTATTCACTGAAACTAATTGTTTTGACCTGACTCAAGTCTTTGTAAGTCTCAAAAAAACTTTTTTTCAACACAAAAATAAAAATGTTATGTAACTCTTGTGCCAATTTTTCAGTTTTGGGGACACGCCCCACGATCGACAAGGGTTTTCCGCAAAGGTGGTTGCTTCTTTCATGATTTAGTTTAGTAATAGCTGAAAATTACTTCGTAATTTCATTTTTTGAATTGAAAAATAGAATAGTTATGCAGCTTTTTCTGTGTCATGTCCAGCGTTTTTTAGGATACGCCGTTTTTCGACTGGGTCTTTTTGCAGATGATTGCTTGTATTGAAGCGCTTCTTTCGCGATTCGATAGAGCTGAGTAATAGCTTGAAAGCCATTTTTTTGTTACAAAAGAATTGAATGCATTAAAGGACGCCGCAACCGACACATTAGAAAAAGGTAAGTTTTGGAACACCTAAGAGGACTTTTACTGACATTCAATGTTTGTTTCGTCCCATGTTCAGGTATCATGCCTAGCACTTTGTCCCCTCGTCATTTTGTACTTTTGTAGTTTTTCGTGGGTGTTGTACCAAATGTCATTCTTCATGCACACTAAAGGTGTTCTGCCGACACTTGAGGTCTGTTTGGCACCACGATCAGGGATCATACTCAGCTCTTTGCTTCTTTGACATTTTGTAGCCCCCTCCTACCCCCCCTATCAACAATAGTATCTAGGTCTGATGGTCGACAGAAGGACAGTTTTTCGTGGGTGTTGTACCAAATGTAATTTTTTATACCCACTAAAGGAGTTCTACCGACACTCGAGATCTGATTGGCACCACGGTCAGAGGCCATGCCTAGCTCTTCGATCCTTCAACAGTTCATAGTTTAGAACCCCTTGAACAATAATATCCTCGTCTGAAGGTCGAGGGAAGAACAGTTTTTCGTGGGTGTTCTACCAAATGTCATGTTCATGCACACTAAAGGAGTTCTACTGACACTCAAGGTCTCTTTGGCACCATGCTCAGGGATTATACCCACCTCTTTGTCCCTTTGACAAGAGAGGAAAGAGATTTTTGGTACAAAACCCACAAAAAAACGGTCCTTTTCACGACTTTCAGGGGATCCTAAACTACAAAATGTCAAAGGGACAAAGAGCTGGGCATGATCCCTGTGCGTGGTGCCAAACAGATCTAGAGTGTCGGTACAACTTCTTTAGTGTGTACCAAAAGTGATTTTTTGTACGACACCCACGAATAGCTATCCTTTTCTCGACCTTCAGACATAGATATTATTGTACGGCAAGTTCTAAATTACAAAATGTCAAAGAGACAAATAGAACTTCTCTAGTGTACATGAATAGGGACTGAGCGATACATGGTGAAAAGCGCTGTAGACGGAACACTGTCCATTTTTGACTCTTTGTCATCAGGATTTTTTTCAGAATACGATTAACTACAAAATATCACAAAATTAAAGAAATTCACGCAGGCCTTTTTCCAGTGTATTTGGCGTCTTCTGCGCAATTCGAGTTTTGGCACTACCGCCCTTATGCCTCGCGACTCTTCATTTTATTCAGTAAAAAGTTGGTAAGTTTTGCAATTGATATTTGAAATGATGAATACATATTCATAGGAAAAAACAGGTCAATGACCGAAGTCGATTTTCGAAAAACGCAACTAAATCTGGCCGAGGGAAAACCTGAAGGTGAGATGAAAAGTTTAACTAAAATTGAAATTGTTTAGTTAATTGATAAAACATGAAATTCATAATATAATTTACGGGTGAAAAAAACTTATTATGAATTTACAGAGGAATTGGACGACGAAGAGCAAGTCAGGGACCTAATCGAAATGGGTAAGAGATTCATAAACATTATAGCTTTTGAATTATTGATTTATTTATCATGACATAAGCCCAATAGGAAGTTGAGCAGTAATACAAGTACACGAATTAATTGGATTCAGTCTAAATTTTGTTGCGCTAGCCTGTCACAGGCGGCACTGATCACCCGTTCACTGATCACTCTTAGTTCAGGAAGTCCAAGAGACTTCCTGAAGTAGGAGGCCCTTTAGCACTGAAGTTTGGTATAGATTTAATAATCACAATGTGAAGGTCAAATACATTCAAAAACCACTCTGAAATTAAGGTTTACTTACACGAAATAAGAAACATTGTTTTTAAAAAAATTGCGTCTGTTATAGAAGTAATTATATTGACAAATTATTCACAAAAATCGCTAAAAAGTAGCATGGGTGTATTTACTATGGAATATTTAGTAGAACTCTTTTTATGAGCAGTTTGCTTCCTCATAAATAAATTGCTATCGCTTGTTTTGAAGGGTCATCAAATTTCGTCAGTAGGTCAGTCGACTGGCCTCACTGACGGACACAAGTACCTCAAATGTAATAATGTAGTATTCTCAATAAAAAAACTGTTCTTTATATGAAGAAAGTCAATTATTTCCATTTTTTATTTATAAATCGGTATTAGTAGCTTATGCTTGGCTTGCTGATAAATTTACTTCATTAACAACCTGCCTTTATGAGAAAGCAATAAATGATTGAAACTTTATTTGTGACGATTGAAGCTGAAGTGGTTAAACCTAACGGTGGAGGTAGAGGACGCAGGCGTGGCAGGGCTCGCGGAAAAACAAACGAAAGAGGCCGCGGAAGAGCCGCTGCACAAGTACAACTTGTGCAGTCCACTGTTTCCCAACCACGAAATGCAGCTCCAGGGCGAGCGAGAGGACGAGGACGACCTCGAGGAAGTCGAAGCCGTAAAAATAATATCCCGGTCGCGAACACTCGTACGACACGGAATTCTGGTAAATCAAATTAACTAAACTTAAAATTAAGGAGGGTCGAACGTGGCACCTTTAGGCAATAATATATCCAAACTTTTTTTGCACTGAACATTTGTTCGAAAAGGATTGAAAAATTGTAAAGCAATGTGTGAAGCAAAGCATTCTTAATTTCTCGGGTAGCATTATTATTTGAGAGATGTAGGATAATTTATATGTTAGCAGAAACCGTGTTTCATGTTTCTTTATTATATATTTCAATTCAAATTTCATAGCTTTGTATACCTAGCCACAGTCAGCCTACCTTAATGTAATTAATGTGACAAATGAAATATATTATTATTCTAAGAATAGTAAATTTTATTCGTTAGGAAAGTCACATGAACAACAACAAAATCAGAAGGGAAAAGGAACTTTAGATACTGCACGTGACAGCTCGTCGAACCGCTCTACTAGCTCAAGTTCAACTTTCACCCACTCACCTTCTTCGTCGCCATAAATAAAATCAAAAAATTCTTCAGAATAAATCTCATGTTTCTTAACCCTGGTGCGAAAATCTTCCTGTATTTTTTCCTCTGTCTTTCTGCAATCAGGTTTGCGGATAAATGCAGATGAATTTTCCTTCTTTCATCTGTAAAACTCCCTAATTTCTCTGCTAATTTGGTGTCACGGATATTAGCGTGAAAATTAGTATGTAGAGAAAAATTATTTGCAGCGAAATGCAGAGAATCTCGGCATTTATCTGTCCATCTTCTGTAATTTCTCTGTAAATTAGGTGTGACGGAGATTTGCAGAAAAAATTACTATGTGGAGCGAAATATTTGCAGACAAATGCAGGGATGCTCTGCTTCTTTCTACAGTTGCTCTGCAAACTAGTTCTTACCAAGATTTGCAGAAAAAGGACTTATAAGACATTTATCGAGAGGAATTGCTTGCAGAAAGAAGCAGACAAAATTTGCTTCTTCCTGTAATTATTCTTTCAATAAGATGTGACGAAGATTTGCTGTAAAAAGACTTAGAAGAAATTCCTCGAGAAGAAATTCTCCCAGAAAGACGCAGGTAAAGTCTGCTTCTTCCTGTAATTTCTTTGTAAATAATGTTTAATGAAGACTTTCGGTGAAAAGAATTAGAAGAAATTGATGAAAAAGCACTGCTGTTAGCAAAAAAAAACGGGTAAAGTCTGCCGCTTCCTGTAGCTAGATATTTATTATATTTTTTATTTATTTTCCGGCGAAATAATAAATATCTCTTTGAATATATATTGAGTAACTGTACTAACATTTTTGAAAGTGGCAATTAATTATGTTATTTCGGGGAGGATGAAGAATACAACAAATAGCATCGTCGTACAATTATTTTGTGATTTATTGCCACATTAAAAATTTCCTAATCATCAAGGATGATTTTCCCCAAGGTATACTTTCTTGTACATTTTTCATAAAATGGGAGAGGAATGCACACAAATGCAAAGAATTCATTCCCGCAGGACAATGCAGAGGTTCTCTGCAGCTTCTTTAATTTTTTCTAATTGCAGTAGTAAAGCAGAGACAATTGCAGGTACCCAGTACGCACATTTTCAGAACAATGCAGAGCATTGGCTGTCGCGCAGAGTAATGCAGAGTTTCTCTGCATTTTTGCTGAAGTGTTTCAATTTAAGAAGTAAAGCAAAGACTTCTGTAGAGTATTTTCGAATATTCTTTGCCGACAACTCGCTGAGCAACGCATGCGAATGCAGACCATTTTTTGAAGAAGAGTAATGCAGAGTTCTTCTGCATTTATGCTAAAGTGTTTCAATTTAAGCAGTAATGCAGGAGACGTTTGCAGAGTACTTGCAGAGCTATTGTAGGGATATTATGGAGTAATTTGCAGAGAATTTTTTCCACCAGGGAAGATTTTCTTTCTATCAATGACCTATCCTCTTAAGTTAAGTATTATATCGTAACAGTATTGAACTTTTCAAGGAATAGTTCAACTGACTGCATAGCAGGGGTGACTTCTGGCTATAACATTTCGTATTCCCGCATTGACTCTGCAGAGACAGAGTTGTATATTATAGAAAAGAAGACGAGGTGCAATGCCATTATCTCCCGAATTGTTTATTCTATAATTGCAACCAGGTTTCCACCACATTCAATTATCTACTATCCTAATCGTCGCAGGAAGTATTTCATTTTGCAGATAATGGCAATCATCTCAGAGACTTAGTAAAAATATACGGAAAGAAACGAAAAATATTGATAATAAATATGACATAAGTTTACCATTAACTGTACAATCTTTTCAAATTCCTCACCCAACTGTAGCGAAATCTGTATCCTGCTTCATATCTCACCAAAAGACGGAGGCTTCTCTGAATCAAATTTGATAAACTTTTATCAAACTTACTTATCTTCGCACCATCCAAGTAACGCATGACTTCAAGAATACTCGTGTTTAGCATTCGCTTTGCAAACCTACTATGGTAGATCAGACAGAGCACGCTGCTAAAAATTACACGAGTTTTGAAGTCATCGTATTTGTGCCCTGGTTTGCTGAAAATTAACTTCAGGATTTCATCAATCAACTTATTCACCCTACAGACTTAACATTAAGTTTGGTCCAGGACCTATTGAACTGAAACCAACATTCCAGCGCATTTTACCATCCACCAACCAAATCGACGCATGAAATCTTAAATTTTTCAGGTAATAGCAATTTATGTAGAGCTTCAGTGAAAATAGCGATAATAATTATTAAATTCTGATTGAAGAAAAAAATCATGCTTCTTAAACTAAAAAACTCTTGCTGACTCAGGTTAAAAAACATACAAAATTTTATTTATAAACAAGACACGTTCTTAAAAACTAATATATCATTTACCTCGCCGAGTTTCACGTACCATATGTCACGGTCCTCAAGCATTCTCTCAGTGTGGACACCACCTTTTCCATAGACTTTAAACGGGCAAAAAACGAAACGCATCACCATATGCTTGTATCGTCTATTGGAAAATTCTGCAGCCAATTGAGGACTCTTCAAGAAATAATTCTAACTTATGCATAGCAGGGGTGACTTATGGCTTTATAAAATTTCGTATTCCAGCATTGGCTCTGCAAAGTCAGAGTTGGATGTTGGGGAAAAGAAAGCGAGATCTAAAACCATTGTCTTCCGACCTATCTATGCCAGAATAGCAACCATGATTTCACCAGATTTCATCATCCACTATCTTAATCGTGGCATCAAACCTTGAATTTTGCAGGTAATGGTGATTCACTCAGAGTCTTGGTTAAAATAGATTACGACAGATAAGGCAGATCCTGATGATAAATACGAGATAGGTTTCTCATTAACTTTGCGATCTTCTCTAATTCCTCAGGTACGACTAGCGGAATCTGTATTCTGCTTCTTATATCACCAGAAGACAGAGGCTTCTTTGAATGGGGGGGGGGATCATTGCAGTTCTAACTGTGAAATCCTGTCAAACACCCACCAAATGAAGATGGAGCGAATTATTTATTTCATCAGAATTAGTCATATGTTTATGGTAATTAAGAAGATTTAAACCCTTTAAGATACGTGAAGCAATGAATAACACGCCTATAGAATTTAAAAAATCATTCTTCTGTACAGCAATAGAAAAAAAGCGCTCATCTTAACAAATAATTAATCATTTGCTCCTTCTAGTTTCACGTACTATGGCACGGTCCTCAATCATCCTCTCAGTCTCGACACCAGTTTTGCCATTGATTTCTATTCGTCTGAAAACGAAACGCATCGGCATATGCTTCTATCATCTATTAAAAGGGTCTAAAGCCAGTTCAAGACTCTGCAAGAACTATTTCAACCTTGTGCATAGCAGGGGTGACTTATGGCTTTATAAAATTCCGTATTCCAGCATTGGCTCTGCAAAGTCAGAGTTCGATGTTTTGGAAAAGAAAACGAGATCTAAAACCATTGTCTTCCGACCTGTCTATGCCAGAATAGCAACCATGATTTCACCATATTTCATCATCCACTATCCTAATCGTGGCATGAAACCTTAAATTTTGCAGGTAATGGCAATTCCCTCAGAGTCTTGGTTTAAATAGATTACGATAGATAAGGCAGATACTAATGATAAATACGAGATAGGTTTCTCATTAACTGTGCGATCTTCTCTAATTCCTTAGGTACCTCTAGCGGAATCTGTATTCTGCTTCTTATATCACCAGAAGACCGAGGCTTCTCTGAATAGAGGGGTCATTCCAGTTCTAACCGTGAAATCCTATCAAACATCTACCAAATGAAGATGGAGCGAATTATTTATTTCATCAGAATTAGTCATATGTTCATGGTAATTAAGAAGATTTAAACCTTTTAAGATACGTGAAGCAATGAATAACACGCCTATAGAATTTAAAAAATCATTCTTCTGTACAGCAATAGAAAAAAAGCGCTCATCTTAACAAATAATTTATCATTTGCTCCTTCTAGCTTCACGTACTATGGCACGGTCCTCAATCATCCTCTCAGTTTTGACACCAGTTTTGCCATTGATTTCTATTCGTATGAAAACGAAACGCATCGGCATATGCTTCTATCATCTATTAAAAGGGTCTAAAGCCAGTTCAAGACTCTGCAAGAACTATTTCAACCTTGTGCATAGCAGGGGTGACTTATGGCTTCATAAAATTTCGTATTCCAGCATTGGCTCTGCATAGTCAGATTCAGATGTTTTGGAAAAGAAAACGAGATCTAAAACCATTGTCTTCCGAACTGTCTATGCTAAAATTGGAACAAAAATTCCACCACATTTCATCGTCCACCATCCTAATCATCGTATGAAATCTTAAATTTTGCAGGTAATAACATTTTTATCAGAGCCATAGTCAAAAGATTCCAAAAGATGAAGCAGATATTGATAAGTGTGAGATAGGTTTGCCATTAACCTTGTGATATTCTCCGATTCTGCAGGTGCCGCTATAAAGTTTCTATATCCTACTTATCAATTTTACCCGACGAAATCAGTTCGTTTCAACGGGGGGAGGAGAGGAATTCTAATTCTGAAAGTGTAGTCTTCCAAAGGATCTGTTTATTTCAGATAGAGCCAAACATCATTTCAATATCGAACACTTGCCTCTTCATGGTAATTGTTTGCCCTTTATTTGAATCATGTATCATGCATATATATTTTTATGAATCCGTATTACGCTCGTAACATTCTCAGGTATTTTATCACAATTAAATTTGATAAAATTTTATCAAAACTTCCTAGTATAGCTAATAGCAGATTCTACCTTGGAACTCAAGAACTTGCGGTTTATCATCTTCGCACCATCCAAGTAACGCATGACTTCAAGAATACTCGTGTTTAGCATTCACTTTGCAAACCTACAATGGTAGGTCAGACAGAGCACGCTGCTAAAACAATAAACGAGTTTTGAAGTCATCGTCTTTGTAATTGGGTTTGCTGAATATCAACTTGAGGATTTCATGAATCAACTTATTCGCTCTGCAGAGTTCAAATTAACTTTGGTTCAGGACCTGCTGAACTGCAACCAAAATTCCACCACATTCCACCATCCACCATCCAAATCGACGCATGAAATCGTAAATTTTTCAGGTAATAGCAATTTATGTAGAGCTTCAGTGAAAATAGCGATAATAATTATTAAATTCTGATTGAAGAAAAAAATCATGCTTTTTAAACTAAAAAACTCTTGTTGACATACAAGATTTTATTTAGAGAAAAGAATCGTTCTTGAAAACTAATTTATCATATGTTCTTTCCAGTTTCACACACAATGTCACGATCCTACAAAATCCTGACAGTGTCGACACCACCTTTTCACTTGATGTCTAAACGTGAAAGTAGGTGAACTCATCCACTTTCATGCGCCAGCCATTCCTCTCACAATCCGCAATTTCACGACAACTGCCAATACAAAATAACAGTCATTTCCTGAAGCACCTATTTCTGTAGACATTGAGACATAAGCATTTTCAATCGCAGCCTCCAAAAACATCCTCCAGTTCTGGGACTTCAAAAAATGCAGGCTCAATATTGTCAGGTATCTTCTGGTACGTTCTAATTACGTCTCTATATTTTTCATTCACTGGGATCGTAGCCGCTACAAAAATCAAAAATAAAAGCCGCTTGCGGAATCTGCCGCGCGCATAACATGAAATATTAATTTTAATTGTGCTCGAAACTTGTTTTTAATAACAGTTAACCCGGCAAATTATCGGGATACAATAAATATAAAAAAAACCCAATTTCCCAGCAGGAGATAATATCTGAATACCTGGTGCACCCGTTGATGCTTTTTAACCACAAGTTATCCGCGAGCTTACCAGGATAGAGTAAATCTAAAATAAAAATTCTTCATGGATCTGACACCTGGAGCATGAACATTTTTTTCATAGAATGCGTATTTTTTGAGATATTTCTATGTCTCGAGTTGAAAAAACACCCCGTATACATATGAAAATAGAAAACTGCAGTTTTTTTCATAATTTGAGGCTCTATTGTGGAAAAATTGTTA
The DNA here is from genome assembly GCA_932195095.1 of Andricus curvator. Lineage (NCBI taxonomy): Eukaryota > Metazoa > Arthropoda > Insecta > Hymenoptera > Cynipidae > Andricus > Andricus curvator. The sequence goes on from CAKNYM010033107.1 coordinate 11,613, forward strand.
CGTACTCATTCTTAAAAGTATTGTCCATCGCTAGCCACAACTTTTCCTCATCTTTCTGGCACCATATGAATTCCGCGTCGAAAAAACTGCTCTTCTTTTGAAGCGATCCACGAATCGACCCAATTTTTGGCCTCTTCGTAAGAACGGAAGTGTTGCTCAGCCAGGCCATGCGTCATCGATCGGAATAGGTAGTACAGTACAAGTCCGATAAGTTTCCGTCCGATAAGTGTACAATCCCTTTAAAAAGTCATCACACGCACGGCACGCACACTAAATGGGGTTCTCCCACTACGTGTGCTATTTTGCTTATGCTTTTCACATCATTCGTACGCATGCGCGCGACTAATATCGTGCTACTAGAGGGGGCATCCGCAAGTCCTGGAATTTTCCGCCGCTACAGCCCCGAAATGAGAAACTTGTCGGACTTCTACTCCAATCGGAAGGAGCGATGTCTGGAGAATACGGCGGGTGGAGTTGGACGTCCCATTTTAGTGTTTCCAGGTACGTTTTGACGACCACAGCAACATGTGGAAAAAACACCGTTTGATGTCTCGTGGCTTCAACTCGTTTGGCACCCAATGTCCTAGCTTTTGGATCATTCCCAAGCTTCTCAAACGATGGGGAATGGCTTGCTGAGTCACGCCCAATGAATCCGCAAGTTCTTGTTGTGTTTGACGAGAATCTTCATCCAGTAAAGCCTCTAATGCTGTGCCTTCGAACTTTTTGACGGGTCCAGGACGCTCCTTGTCTTCTACGTCGAAATTGCTATTTTTGTAGCGTTGAAACCATTCGCGACACGTTCTTTCACTAATACAAGACTCACCATAAGTTTCTACAATCTACAATCATTCCACACGCCTCAGCTGCAAATTTTTTCGAATGAGAGGCAAAAAGCAAAACTTTCCCGCAAATGACGCTCATTTGGCTCGAATTTCGACATTTTCACGGAAAAAAACAAAAAAGGCAGATTAAAAATTGACAAGTGTGATGATGTGGAGTTGCTGACTAATTCCTTAGCTTACCAAGCGACGCTTCTGATGTGACCTTTTTCAACGACTGTCAATGCTGGCGCCACCGAGAGATGACGGCGGTTTTCTATTTGTACTCCCATATATAAAGCAATTATTTCGGAGAAGATGGGATCTGGAAAACTGGTGCACCTGAGATTGATGAATTTTAAAGACAAGTCACCCGGGAGGTTGTCAGGATACATTTAATTTGACCCTCTATTGGCAAAATGGATTTCATTGACGCGCTGTACTCGTTACTAAACATATACAAACTGACTGACACTGACGGCTATCAGTCAACAATACTCTTGGACGCTTTTAATTTTTTATAGGGGGTGGGGGAACTCCTTAGCTTTTTCACACTTATGACACATTTAAAATAAAAAAAGGCACATATCCCGAAAAGACTCACCTTGCTGATGGAGGGTTGAAAAAGAACCCAACTACCCCACAGAAGATGAGATCTGGATACCTGGTGCACCCAATTGATGCTTTTTAACGACAAGTCATCCGAGAGGCTATCGGGATACATTGAATTTAAAAAAAAAAATTTATCCGGAGCAAATGGCAACGGCCATACCACGCTGGAAACACCAGTTCCCGTTAGATCACTGAAGTTAAGCAGGGTTGGGCGCGGTTAGTACTTGGATGGGTAACCGTCTGATACTACTGCGTTGCTGTTGGCGGTCGTGGGTGTGGTGAGCCCACACTTGTAGTTATTTACTACAAGAAACTATCCACCTAGAAACACTACCCGAATCGGGTAGTGTCACGCTTACCCCTTGAGGCCCGCCGAAAGGGAAATGGCTTAATGGTATATATAAATGGGATCTAGATACCTGTTTCAACCGATTAATGCGTTTTAACGACAAGTCATCCCGGAGGTTTTAGGGATGCATTGCATCTAAAAAAAGAACACAATTTATCCAGAGAAAATAAGATCTGGATACCTGGTGCACCCGATTGAAGCGTTATAACGACACATCATTGGGGGCGAGGGGAGGGGGGGGGGTATCAGGATACATTTAATCTAAAAAAGAACCCATCTTCCCCGCAGGAAATGAGATTTCGATACCAGGAGCACCCGATTGATGCGTTTTAATTAAAAGTCATGCAGGAGGTTGTCAAGATACATTTAACCTGAAAAAGAACCCAACTTCCCCGGGGAAGATGGGATCCGGATACCTGATGCACCCGATTGATGCGTTTTAACGACAATTCATCCCGGAGATTATCCGTATATAATTAGTATTATAAACGAACCCTACTTACCCAGAGGAGATGGTATTTGGATTCCTGGTGCACTCAATTGATTCTTTTTAACGGCAAGCCTTCCAGGATGTTGTCAGGATACACTCAATCTAAGAAAGAACCCAACTTCTCCGGAGAAGATGAGATCTGGATACCTGGTGCACCCGATTGATGCGTTTTAACGACAAGTCATCCGGGGGGTGGGGGGTGTCAGGATACATTTAATCTAAAAAAGAACCCAGATTCCCCAGAGAAGATGAGATCTGGATACATGGTTCCCCGAATGATGCTTTTTGACGACAAGTCATCCAGCAGGTTGTTAGGATACATTTAATCTAAACATGAACCCATCTTCCCCGGAGAAGATGAGATTTCGATACTTGGTGCTCCCAATTGATGCTTTTTGACAAGTCATCCAGCAGGTTTTCAGGATACATTTAATCTAAAAAAAAACCATCTTCCCCGGAGAAGATGAGATTTCGATACCCGGTGCACCCGATTGATGCGTTTTAACCGAAAATCATGTAGGAGGTTGTCAAGATACATTTCATCTAAAAAAGAACCCAACTTCCCCGGGGAAGATGAGATCTGGATACCTGGTGCACTTGATTGATGCGTTTTAACAATTCATCGGGGGCGGGGGGTTGCCAGGATAGATTTAATCTAAAGAAGAACCCAACTTCCCCGGACAAGATCAGATCTAGATACCTGGTGCACTTGATTGATGCTTTTTCACGACAAGTCATCCACCAGGTTGTCAGGATACATTTAATCTAAAGAAGAACCCATCTTCCCCGCAGGAAATGAGATTTTGATAACAGGAGCACCCGATTGATGCGTTTTAACCAAAAATCATGCAGGAGGTTGTCAAGATACATTTAACCTAAAAAAGAACCCAACTTTCCCGGGGAAGATGGGATCCGGATACATGATGCACCCGATTGATGCGTTTTAACGACAATTCATCCCGGAGATTATCCGGATATAATTAATATTATAAACGAACCCTACTTACCCAGAGGAGATGGTATCTGAATTCCTGGTGCACTCAATTGATTCTTTTTAACGGCAAGCCTTCCAGGAGGTTGTCAGGATACACTCAATCTAAAAAAGAACTCATCTTCCCCGGAGAAGATGAGATTTCGATA
>CAKNYM010033108.1:0-32645 GCA_932195095.1 Andricus curvator
TACACTTCGCACTTCCTCTATCTCCACCTTAGCATCAATCCTTTTTATTACTTCTCCCACTCCTTCAATTAGCTCCTTCCCCTCTAATCTTGGACCCTTCATCACTATGTTTCTTTTTCTTTCTTCTCTCTTTTTCTTTTCTAGTCTGTGTTCTATCTTTCTCAACCTTTCCTTCTCCTTATTCCCACTCTCCCCACCTCCAGACTTACGGTTTGAGCTTTCTATTTTTTTTATTCTGCCTTCCAACTCATCTACCTTTTTATTAGGCTCTTCCATCTTTTCTGGTCTTTGCTCCAACGTCTGCATCCTTTTCTCTAGCTTTTCCCTGACTTCCTCCCATTTCCTCATTTCTTTCCTGAGTTCGGCCATTTCCTGCCTAATTTCTTTCCTTATTTCCTCTACCCGTTTCTCCTGCTTTTCTTCATACATCCCCATTACTTCTATCATCATTTCGCGCGTTTCTTTCAATCTTTCCTTTTCCAACGGATCTTCAGCCTCAGCTCTGTCTCTATCTGACCCCTTATTTTTCTTATCCTTCTCTACAAAACTATGTTTTTCCGGCGGCGTTCTATAAATTTTTTGATTTTTCAAGCTTGTCTCTATATCTTCCTTGTCTGTCCTCACTGCTTCCCCTCTCCCCTCTCTTCCTTTTGATAAATGCCTCAATGGATCCCACGCTCTTCGCCCTCAATCTATCCTTTTCTACTGTTTTCCTATACTTCCCCCTTGCCCTCCTTTCTTTGTACTCCCCTATCGGTGTACTGAAAACGTTGCGGTCTAAATCCCTGCCATCATTGCTGGCACTCGCTCCGCTAGCCATGAATCCAATTCAAACTCTCCCGCCTTCTATCGTTCTCTGTCTCTATCTATCGTCGCGTCTACCTTCATTGCCTTTCTCCTTCTCTACCCTGTCCTGCCCTGCCACGACCAACATAGTCCTCCCACACTGTCACAAACCTCAAACCCACCTAGCCTCAACTTCCATACAAATCTGTCTTTATCCCCAAAAATATCCTCACCCCTTTGTCAATCTTTCAATCACTCAATCAATCCCTCACAAACGAACCCTTCTATACACATCCACGATCCACTTACCTCAAATTTCACCACAATTATCCGAAAAACTCAGCATCAAACTTTCACCGCTATCACACACTTTCACGCGGGAAACGGAAGTCCTTGTAAATAACTCTTGAATAACTAATTTTAGGGCAAATTTCGAAATTATTATCAGTTATTATCAGCGAGTGCACAGCGGCATTCGTTTATCACTTGTACATTTTTCCTCTTCCGATACCGCATACATTGTCCTGAGAAAAAATTTATTATTTATTTGAATTGCAGTGATACTGTTGCTTTCGGAAATCATTCGGACTTCTCAATAAACAGAAGCATTTTCACAAATTGCATTTTTTATTAAAATTAAAAATTCCCGCCAAGAAAAGTGGCAGCATGCAGATGAGACTGTTACCGACAGTGCATTTTCGCTGTACGATCAAGCTATCAACTGTCATCACGGGATGGCGTCATTCGGCTTCCTTCACACTTCACGTCGTTGCTACATTTTTCCCACTCACTTTTTAACAATTACCGAATTTTTTTCGAAAACCCAGAAACTTACTCAATGTCTTGCCACCGCAAACCCCCTTCTGGGCTATAGACAATTTTTAAATCGCATTTTTAGAACCTCAAAACGGAATTATCGAATGATTTTGGTCAATTTTGAGTGCTTCACGGATTTGGCCACTTCGTTGGGCCCTGCTCCAACCGCAGTAAAACTGCAATAGTTCTTAATTTTCAATTTTCAAAATTAAAAACTGTTATGGTTGAAAGGTTCATACATAAAAATTCTTAAACTCTGATGATTTTGGAACTCAAAAGTCAAGAATTTTCAATGACAAATCTTCCAAATTGAAAAAGTCTCGAATTTAAATGATCAAAATTACAGAAATTTTTTATTGTAAATTGTCAAAATTGAATACGGGTATACTTCCGAAAAGGTCACCCAAGAATATTGAGTAAGAATATTAAGGGTTTATTTTAGACCCTTGTTGAACGCACCAAAAGGATTTTCGGCGCAGATCATACTTTTTTTCTACAATTAATATTTTTCGAAAAAAATTACAAAAATGAATTATCAGATTTTTTTTTGGAAAAGGGAGCTTAAAATTTAAGAATTTTGAATTAGATTAAAATCAAATTCAAAATCCTATTTTTTCTAAAATCAATATTTTTTGAGATTTTGAAAAAAAACTAATTTAAAAAAATCAAAATTATTAATATCTTAATTTATATTGGTTTGCGCCAAAAATCCCTTCAGTGTGTTCAACTAGGGTCCAAAAGGAACCCCTAGGCCAAGTATCAAGTCAATATTCTTGGGTGACCTTTTCGGAAACATATTTAAATACTTTTTAATTCTAAAGATTTACAATTTTATGTTTTGCAATTTTCAATTATTGAAATTGAAAATTTTCGAATTTTGAAAATATATAATTAAAAATTATTCAATTTTCTAGATTTACGTTTTAAAAGTATATAATTTAAAACATTTTTTAAACGTTCAATTTTGTAGATGTGAAATTGAAAATTCCAGAATTTTCACGATTTACAATTCCGAAGAGGTAAAATTGGAAACTCTTGAATTTTAAAGATTATTAAATAAAAATTCTTAAGTTTTGATGATTCTGGAAATCAAAAGTCAAGTTTTTGGTTTTAAATCTTCCGAATTGAAAAAATTTTGAATGTAATCAATCAAAATTACAGACATTTTTTATTGTAAATTGTCAAAATTGAAAATTATTTAATTTTTAAGATTTAGAATTCAAAATTCTTAATTTGCAACGATTTGCAATTTAAAAAATTCAATAATGTAAATCTTAACACGTGAAGTTAATTTTTGTTGCAGGTAAATATTACTCTGAAATCGCTCTAAAGATTACATTCTGTTTTTTCTGTGTACCCACATTTAAAATCTACAAGAATATTTACAGTGCAATACCGATATACTAAAAATTATTGTAGAATATTTGATGACAATTTTATTTGAATACAACCTAGATGTTTTTCATTGATATATAAAAAATAATAGTATTTCTCGTGGTATAGCCTAATTATTATCCATCAATTGACTATCTACTCAATTATTTATTCATTTACTATTATCAGTTCATTTTCGTTTTGCTTTTATCTTGACTCTCACCTTATTATTAATTTATCATCATTATTACTCTATGCGTATATATTTTTAATTCATGAAGTATTTATACACTGCCTAATAAAATTTATACATTTAACAGTAACCATTTTTTACAATCTTTGATCAGTTGAAGATTTATGTAATAATCATTACAATCCTCAAAATTATTAACTTTATCCACCTTTTTACTTCATTTATAGCAAAAAAAATGAATTAAAAATATTTGTAAACACATATTTTCGGAAGGTACCAGTTGAAATTAAATTCATATGAAGTATATGCTACATTTTGGAATTCGGAAGAATATCATAAAGATTTATTCTGAAGGTATTAGAGTGAATTAAATAAATTAAAAATAAATTATACATTGCTGAATTAAAAACAATTAAATATACATATTTTCTGAAAGAAATGGAAGGAATTAAATAAATTTGAAATGTATCCTACTTTACCAAATTAAAGACAATTAATTATAGATATTTCTTGCAGGTACTGGAAGGAATGAAGTAAATGTAAACTTTGTCCTGTTTCTGGAACACAAAATAATTCCGAGAGTCGTTGTTGTCGCTATGGGAACTGCAGGGAAAATTAAATTTTTGGAAAATGTATTACTCTCTTGCGGATTGGAGGTCGGTGGAAGAATCCGGCTTTAAATAGGGTAGAAAAATGTTCATTTTCACGCTGAAATCGGAATTTCACAATTATTTTCAATTCAAGCCTTCTTACTGGGAAGTCCGAATTATATTTATTTCTAAAGTTTTCTATTGTTATTCAGAAATATAGCAACACCTGATGTCCAACATTCGGAAGAGGGAAGTTTGAAATTATCACGAATTCTTACTTGGAAAAGGGATATTTTTTAATTCCCTTTTTCAGAGTCAGAATTGAAATTCTTTCCCAAAACTCTTATTCCATGTCAAAAATTTTCTGTTCCAATTAAAATTATATCTCCTTAGAGAAACTCCCTGTCCTAATGTAAAAATTATAATTATTAACGAAATTCCCTGTCCTAAAGTGAATCTAGAATTCCCAGTTCTATTTTAGAATTATAAATTTTTCAAAAAATTCACCATCCCAAAGTCAAAATTCTAATTCATTGGGAAATTGCCTGTCCCAAACTCAAAATTATAACTCTTTACTAAAATTCCCTGTCTCGAAGATATAATTATTTACTGAAATCTCCTGTCCCTACTAAGAATTATAGTTCTTTTAGAAAATTTCCTATTTCAAGAAAAAATTATTATTTTTTGACAAATTCCCTGTTAAAGCACAGAATTAGATCAATAAGATATAAGAAACCACTTTTAATTTGTATATTATTTGTATTTATTCAAGAAAGTTCCTAGGGCTAAATAGCCCTCTGAGGAACAGTATATACAAGGTAATTAGAAATTTGTGAAAGCACTGATCGGCAGTATACTTGATTTATAAGATGGTATGTTGTTGACCAGGGTCTTATAAATTACTTAATAGCGATCCTACCAGACATATACAAATTGAACTTAATAAATTGATAGATCAGCTTTTTCTTCTTGCTTTCATCAATCAAGATTCTGTTAGAATCTTTAAATGTACTAATGGATACGCTCCAAAGTATTATGGACTCCCAAAGATTCATAAACATGATTGTCCATTACGCCCAGTAACATCATTTGTAGGGTCTCCATTATACTACATTTCGGGATACATAGCAAAACCTATTAAAGCGATTTTAGAAAACACTCCTCCAAATGTAAAAGATAGCTGGAGTCTTGTGGAAAAGGTTTCTAAACTTACAGTCCCTGATGGATATGCATTTTTGAGCCTTGATGTAAAATCACTTTTCACGAACATTCCACATGATCTAGTGCTTGATGCAGTAAAGAACAAGTGGAACTCAATTAAATACCATGCAAAATTACCTTATGAACTCTTCATACAATTGTTAAAATTTTTTTTAGAAAATGCTTACTGTACATTCCGAAGCAGATTTTATGAGCAGATATATGGCGTACCTAAGGGCTCACCTATTTCTGCTGCAGTATCTGATTTGGTAATGGAAGTCTTAGAACACGATATTCTCACTCAAAATCAAAATTTCACCCCACTGTTTTTCTATCGTTATGTGGACGATGTTCTATCTTGTCTTCCTCATGATCAAATTGAAGCTTTTAAAGACTTCTTTAATACATATCACAATAGATTACAGTTTACGATAGAATATGAAAAAGAAAAAAGTATTTGTTTTTTGGATTTTCAAATTTCTAATATCAACGGTCAAATTTATACAAACTGGTTTCGTAAACCTACTTGGTCTGGGAGATACACCAATTTCTACTCTATCACTTATACTCCTTATAAAACTCGTATTATTAGTAGCCTAGTCGACCGAGCTAATAAACTGTCTCATGGTTCTTTCCACCAAGAGAATTTGAAAATTGTTTCTCACACACCAAAAAGCAATGGCTTTCCAAATAAACTTACCAATAAACTGACTAATCAAAGGGTTAATAAATTACTATATCCTCGTTCGAGTACTAACGATGGAAAAAACAGTGACCTGAACTTAGATCGTTCCGTTGTAATGCCTTATAATCCACAAACTTCCAGAATTTTCTAAAAACTATACAAAAAACATGACATTAAAATAATTTTTAAACCTGTTAAAGATCCTTTTAATCTTTTCAGAAATCAGAAAGATCCGATTCCTAAAAATAAAACTACCAACGTAATCTATAAGATAACATGCTTAGATTGTAAAAAATGTTATATCGGCGAAACCAAACGTTACATAGATGTAAGAATGAAGGAACACATGAGAGATTGTCACAACAACAAGACCAAAACTGCTCTTGCAAAACATGCAACTTTAAATAAACATTCCTTCGATTTTGATAATGTTACTATTCTGGCTAAAGAGACATGTTATTTTAAACGTATGTTTATGGAAATGTTTTATATCGTTAAAAATACAAATAATGTTAATTTTGGAACAGACATTGATAATATGAGCATCACTTATAATAGCCTCATTCTTGCTACCCAATGATATAACTCCTCTTTCTATTACCACTTTTCTACAATATTTTTAAAATTCTCAAGGACATATTTTATTGTCAAGATCAAAAGATGAAACTATGCCATGCGCAGTAGATACATTCACTGTATCACCACGACAATATGAACCAACCGGCCGCCTATCCATCGCTTGTGTTTCTTGTCGTAACCATTCCGTCTGCTGGACGGCATGAAAACACTCGTATTTATTTATTTCTACAACAATTTCAAAATTACAACTAATTCCGTCCAGCAGGCGGAGTCAAAATTCTTAACTTATACAAACTTTTAGCATAGTCTTACACTCAAACAATAACCAGATAAAAATTAATTACTTTTTATGTTATTATTTTATATTTCCATGACACCTCAATGACTTTAACTTTTGCTCCAATACGTTACACTTTATTTTATTATGTTTTTTCTTACATAATTCAAAAACTCTTTACATACATTTCATTCTTCTTATGTCTTTATGTTACAAGTTACTTTTGTCACACAGGTTTACCTATTGTCCTAATGTAATATCTTCTGATGAGGACTGTCGACGAACAGTCGAAACGTCAAGTTGTACTGAGAGTCTCTCAGTTTTAAACTATCAGAAAACTGACCAGTAATCAACACAAATCAAATTAGGTATAAGATTATTGCGTAGTAATTAAAATTGAGTGATTAATTAATTGGTAGCTCTCTGTGCATGTTAAGATATAGTAAATGAAGAATGAAAAACTTTATGCCTAAGAAATAAATATTTGAAAATGTTAATGAATATAGAAAGAGATTCGAAGATGAAATATTCGAGAACTAAAAATGAAAGTTTACCAGTGAGTAATTTCAAGAGTTGGAATAGGAGTATTATACAAATATTTGAAAAAGAAATTCTTAAAATGATACAGGGAAGGTGCATTCCTAATATCGTATGGAACTTTATTTTATAACCGGGCACCTCTTACTCTAAATGCTCTTTGAAGCTGACATGTTTTGTGAAAAGGAATCTTAAGGATTTTATGTCTTTCACGAAGCTTAGACTGTGCTGGAAGGTCTCTGTCTACAAATTGGAACAGGTTAAATAGATACTCCGGAGCTTTGTTCTGAATAAAGTAAATAAAGCGGACGCAGGCGTTTAACGCACGCTCGAGCTTTAAATTTAAATCGTCGGACAAACCATCGTATACCAAACAACCGTAGTCAAAGTGGGGCAGTATTAGACTCTTAACCAAAAGTATCCGAGTAGAGGTAGGTAAAGATTCCTTATTCCTATATAGTTGCTGTAGAATACTGTATGTTTTCCTTGAGATGCTCTGTACCTTTTCCTTCCAAGACAAGGTACGGTTATGAAAATATCCCAGATCTTTAACTACTTCCGAGAAAGGGACAGCGAGATTCTCGATACAAAGTGGTGGAAAAGATGCCAAAGTTTCAAGTGACGGAGATAAAGTAGGTCCAACAATAATTGCCTGAGTTTTGCCCGGGTTAAGAGTAAGCCCATTCTACCAGGCCCAGAGGATCACACGATCAATATCCTCCTGGAATAAAACAAGTAAACCACTTAGCGTAGAAATTAATCCCGATAAATAAATTTTGGAATCATCAGCATATTTGTGGTAGCTGTAATGTTGAAGTTCACCTCCAAGGTCAGATGTGAACAAATTGAACAGGAGGGGTGCCAGAATGGAGCCCTGTGGAACCCCACACTTGACCTCACCCCAGTCAGAAAGCCCACCACTACTATTAATAATTCTGTGAGATCGATTATTGAAAAAGGATGTGAACCATTCGATGAAAGAGTTTGATACGTTAAAAGATTTCAACTTTTGTAGGAGTAACTTATGGATCTCCCTGTTATCCGTTGCTAATTTGAGATCCGTCGTTACCTTAAAGGAAGCAGTAAGAGTACTATGTTTTGAACGAAAACCTGATTGCATCGGGTCCATGGCCTTAGATAATTCAAAAAATCTGGAAAGTTGCAAGTGAACAATTTTTTCAAGTGGTGTAGAGAGTGCACATAAAATAGAAATTGGCCGTAAGTCTTTCGGGGAAGTAGGTTTGGAAATTTTGGGAATGGGGCAAATAACAGCCTTTTTCCAGATATTTGGGAAGATACTGACCTGAAGGGAAGCATTATGAATATGCAATAGGATAGGAAAGATAATTGGAAGGGCAAGTTTAATCATTTTGATTGATCAGTCCCAATGACATTTGATTTGATTTCAAGTGTTTCTTCCAAAAGTATTTCAGGTGTGATGTCATCGAAAAAGGAGTCAGAGTCATTAAATGTTGAATTAAGAGAGGTAGTGAAAGATGACGATGTTAAGTCTGGAACTGGGAATGTAAAAAAAGTCTCTAAAAAGTCATCAGGCGGAAAATTACTATCTATAGATTCGTGCTTGGGCGGGTTAGGTGTAAACGTCTAAGGAGATGCCAAATGTCCTCTTTTTTTGTCTCTATGTGCGATTTTATTATAATTCTATTGAATGAACGCATCTCTAATCTTAGGTAGATCTAGGTTCCTGATTTTCCGAAATTGAGCTAGTATTATACTGCTTTTTGTTCTTCTTGCAAGTCGGCGCTTACCATCCCATTCCCTCATCAGATTTTTAATTTCAGATCTGATCCAGGGGGCAGCTTTATCAAAGTTTTTAGGAACATGTAGCGGAGAAAATTGGTTGAATGCGGTCACTAGTTAATGAGTCAGAGCGTCGATTTTATTATTTATATCTGTATCTAGTAATATTTTTTCCCAATCATACGTCATTAGATGTTCGTGGAATGTATGTTCATCAATTTTAGAAAGATTCCGCACCAGTCTTTGGGTTGGCTTTGAATTTAAATTAAAAGAAAATTTAAAGGTAATTTTAATCAAGTCGTGATTAGGGAGAAAAGGAATAGCATGTTGTTCGTAGGAGACAACCTTATCAAAAGCGTCCACAATCATTAAGTCAATACGAGTACTGGAACGATCAGTATGGTGAGTGGAATCAGGAGGTACAATCGAGAGTCCCGAAGAGTATACCAAGGATGTTAGATATTTAGAATGATTGGAAGTAAGATTTAAGTTAGTGTTAAAATCTCCAGTAAGTATAATGTTATTAAAGTTAGGAATAAGTGAAAAAATTATAGATTTTACCTCAGTGCCATAGGAGGCATTGGGGGGTTTATAGACCACTCCCACTAAAACACTATCAGAAGTTGATTCAACTTCAACAAAGAGTATCTCGGTCGTGGGATAAGTAGCTACTGGACTCACATCAACCACGGTCCCACCCAGACTATCATGTAGGAAAAGACAAACTCCACCACCCCTTCTCTCGTCTCTGTCTCTTCGAAGGAGCGAATAGTTGTCAATGGCAACGAGGCTAGAGGGTATATTTGGAGTTAACAAGTCTCAGAAACAGCTATAATATGGCAGGAACATGTACTGAAGAAATGCTTGAATTCTAGAAAATTTACCAAGAGAGACTGGGCGTTCACATAACAAATGCTTAAGGTATCCATGGATATATTAGGAGGAACATTTCATAAAAAACAATTTAAAAATAGAAAACTCACGCAGCACGCGTAAAAATTGACTGAGACAACGAACAATTATCAACACACCCAAAACTAAGTGATTACAGTTCAAATTAGAAAATCGGTAATGAGTACAAATAAAAAAGATGCGAAAGGGATAATAAACAGTGTCGAAAACAGTGACGTATGTCTCTAGACAAATTATCAACAAAAGTGGACATGATTTCGTAAATCGATATCCGGATATCCGGAGAGCTATGAACATTAGGATGAAATGAGCACATTTAAGGTATCCAAGGCACACCTCAAAGATAGGGGTCACAAGTTTCGATTGTATAGTTTTGAGTATAAAAAAAAAATTGATTTATATTATATTTTTAAAACTTTTCTTCTATGAATTTAGCAATTTTCAGCACATTTAAGAATATGTAGGGGTGGCTTACCCCCGCGTAATTTTTGAATTCATCTTGGATGGACACTATTTTACTTCCTTCGTTACCAAACTAATTTCCCAATTTTTTGTTGTGTCTGGAAAGTATATATTATCATAGAGACAAAATAAAGTGTTTAGGGGTAGCTACCCCCATTAATTTTTTTACAAATTTTTTTTGGCGAAACACGTCAACTTTATTTTTGTCTCAAGAGCAAAATATTTTTTTTCGGGTGAATTTAGCAATGTTCAGCACAACTTTAATAATATGTAGGGGTGGTTTAACCCCTGCAGTTTTTTTCGAACAAATTGTTTCTTTATCTTTCATCACGAGGAAACTTTTCCAGTAGGTTCGGTCGAAATCAATTTTGTTTTTATACATAATACTACACAATCGACCCTTGCGACCCCTATCTTTGAGAAGCTGTATCACCCCTTTGAAGTGCTTTTCCGAAGATGAAAAAAAATACGTGTCACTTGGTTTTTCGAGTACTACAACATATATCAGGAAGAATCAAATCGGCGAGGGACACCTGGAGTACCTTCCTTGTTACTAAGGAATAATCCTTCTGATGAAATACATTCAAAGATGTAAAGATTTATTCGCTGGAAGCGTGTCTTGCTACATAAGCTTAGGAAAAATAAGAGTAGAAACTAGATGGTAGATGTGTTTTCTGACAAAGCCGGTACGTGACCACTTAAGAACTTGCATCTTTCCTGGACGCTTGTCAGCCTAAAACTACACTGAGACAAGATTATCTATACGTATGTACTTACACCTTGAGATAAAAACTAAACCAAGGTCTCTCGCTTTAAGGACCTTAAAAAGACCTTCCAACCCTTACCGTGAAATTTTAATATCGATAATAACTGGGATCATGTCAATTTTATATTCCTCCTGTGATATGTTTTTCAGATGATGATTTTTTTTCAAATTTTATTGGGCTTCAATATTATTAAGTTAATAAATTACTGTTCTTTTCAAATGCATTTCGATTATGAAGTTTCGACCTTCAAGTTAGAAAATAAAGTAGTAGGATTCTTATCTTTTTCCTCCTTTTGTCTAAATCTGCTCGATTTGCATATCGTCAACTTTGATAGAATTGTCGACCTCCTATACAGGTATAGCAGCCTTATCTCCTTACAGGGTATCTTTTCACTCGATATCTATCTCCATCACAGTCCATGAATCTTGACCCTATTCATTGTACAATAAGAAAATTTCCAGCTACTCCACATACAATAAAAAATAACGTTGTTAAAATTTCAACTTTTCCGGTATCTACTTCAGGCATGGATCCAGGGGGACGAAAGAAAATGTCATAGAAGTTTGGAATATAATTATTTTTATTTACCTAACATTTCCACGTTTTTCCAGGTATCTAAGTATTCCCTGACTCTTCCAGGATTTCCAGGTTTTCCGGGTGAGTAGACCCTGTGTAGAAAATTAGCAGGGAATACTGTATTTACCTGAAAACAGGGTTATAAAGTATCCAGCTATCATGGAGCGTGTGGCTAGTTGGCTACGTGTTGTTGATAAGATAGGTTTCCATTTTCGTACAGGGCGTCGATATGCAAAATCTCCATCATCAAATAGACTCCAAAGAGTTGGTAAGGCAGTTCTCGACTGCCGGCGTTTCGTCCCGGGTTCACTTGTGTGGATTGGTCAGTGTGGACTGTGGCTGACCACAAAAGTGAACCCTGTCACAGACGCCTCAAGTTTTTATTTCAAGTTCACCCATCTTCAAGGTCACCCATCCGACCAGGATCCGCGCCAAACGGTGCTCAACTTATACGATGAATATTCACACCACACTGGCAGGTTCATACCAGGAGAACTGTACGTCGGTCCAAGTTTTGCCGTTGCTGTACTGAGTCCCTACAAGCATATAGGAAGTGCTGCCACCTCTACGCTTACTAGCCAAGGCCCAAGTACCGTTTCAAAACCTCACGATCATGTGTCAAAAGTCAAAACTAATTCAATTATTAATTAAGTGTTCGACTAATCAAATAGTAATATTTTGCCATTTCACTAATGGACCAATACAACAATGAATATGCACTAATTCTTTAGTTATTTCGGTTATTTATTAATGATTAGTCAAATTTTTTCTCAAGAAAAAATGGATTCTAATCCGGTACCTGTCTGTCAGTCGTCGTCTGCGAGCGCGATAACTTTACACCAAGTCAATTACAAATCCGAAACAAGAAATTGCATATTTTTTCGAAATTTTGATTTTAACAGGTGCTGCTGGGTACTGTAAGTATAGAAGTACAGAAGCCAAGCATCGAAATAAATTGAATACTATGAGTGGTATTGTTAACTTTTTGGCAAAATCTATTATTAATTAGAAGATGTTATGATTGTTGGTATACTGGTCCAAAATTTATTAAGAAACTTTAACGTTTCGCCCTTCGACAAAGGGCCTCCTCAGCCGTATAAATATGTATCGCCTGGACACAGAAGACATAAAAAACTATTACATTGTCTAAAAACGAAGTAAAAATTTCCCTTATGTCAATTCTTTACCATCTTAATGAAAAGAAGTCATTAAAAGATCCTGGAGTAAGGAAAGATCCTGGAGTAAGTCATTTCAGCCGACTTTTGGTTAAAAATTATAGTTATGTAATATTTTTCCAAAACTGATGTAGTGGATGTTATAAAAATTAAAAATTAAACGACTTGCATATTCTATTGGCATTATCAGGATATAAAGATAAAAATGTTGGTGGGCCATCACATTATCCTTTCAGCCAAACAGAAGCAAGTGACATTTCTTAAATACAGAAAATTAATGTCGTATAAACAAGGTGGTTACAGAATAAATTTGATTCGCTGCTCAATGGTCTGTTGTGTGCGCATTATATATCCTACGTCATAAATGAGATAGGAAAACGGATTCTTTCTTATTATCTTATCGTATCGTATCTATATAGTTATTTTCTAAAGTATGGAATCTTTATTCATTATAAATTAGATATTGTAATTTATATTGGGTTGAAATTAATTCTATGAACAACAGTATGCTATAGAATCAATAGCTATTGGTGTTATTAATTAACAATTATTAGAGTTATTAATTAAATTTAAAAATATACCACTCAGACCATCGATGTCAGTTCTGTTGTTGACCGAAAATTTATTCTTCCCTATATGAAACATTCCTCTGTATAATCTTTGTTTCTTATTTACTTCAACACCTAGTACATTAACATGTTCAAAATCGAAGTGATGATGCTTCGTATGAGAGTGATACAAATGAAAGTGATACAAAAAGTGATATAAAAAAAACCTATTATTGTTTGAAATATAAACATATGTAATGTGTATATTATAGCAGGAAATATATCAAATAAATAAATAGATCGAAATACAATAAAAATATGTACAATTGTTTGAATATCATTGGTTTATTTTTCATAAATATTACAACATTGGTTTGGGCTTCTAATTTGACTTTAAAGATAAGGGATTGAGTATGAGACAAAAAACTCATACTTTCTATTCTTTAAAAATAATTTTCAAATTAAATTATTTTCATTCTTTATGTGCATGAGATGGAGGTACCGGATTTGATAAATGAGTTGCATGATGATCAGCTCGATCATGGTGTGCTCATATCCTGGTATGGTAGTTCAGGATGAAGGTCCTGTGGTCTTTCAGCTTCATGCCTATCAGCTGAAAAATGATCCTCTGCATGCTGGCCAGATGTACTTGCATGATTAGATCCACCATGCTCATGTCCATGTTGATTAGGTCCATGATGACCATTATCATGATGATCATCTGTATTTTTATGATCATTTCCTTTATGCTCATGTGGTTTATTAGTTGGATGTTTATGAGATCCATTATGATCAGTTTCATGATGACCAGCTGTATGTGTATGATCATTTCCTTTATGCTCATGTCCTTGATGCTGTTTATGTTTATCATCTGCAAGATTATCAGATCTATGATGATCAGCTGCATCATGACCAGCTGTATGTGCATGATCAGTTGCATTATGACCAGCTGTATGTGCATGATCATTTCCTTTATGCTCATGTCCTTGATGCTGTTTATGTTTATCATCTGCAAGATTAACAGATCCATGATGATCAGCTGCATTATGACCAGCTGTATGTGCATGATCAGTTGCATTATGACCAGATGTATGTGCATGATCAGTTACATTATGACCAGCTTCATGTGCATGATGATTTTCTTCATGATCATGTCCTTGATGATGTTCCTGTAGATTATCAGCTGCGTTTTTATCACGAGCATTTACATCAGGTGTATTTTTATCAGGTCCATGATGATCAGTTCCATTAGGCTCATGTTCTTGAAGAGATTCACGCCCAGGCACCTGTTTGTAGTCATACCCAGGTGGATAATTATGTATATGATAATGAGAATGCACAACAACTACTGCAGGATTAGTACCTGGTGTACCAGATGCAGTAGATGTAGCACTTCCACCATGTTCACCAAGTGCAGCAAGTGCCTCTGGTCCAGTTTTAACAGTAGTTGTATATTTTCCAGTTTCTACAACAGTTGTAGATTGTCCAGTTTTTACAGTAGTTGTAGATATTCCATCTTTCACAGTAGTTGTAGATTGTCCATCTTTTGCAGTAGTTGTAGATTGTTCAGCTTGTCCAGGAGGTGTGCCTTTTTCAGCTTGTCCAGGAAGTGCGCCTTGTCCAGCTTGTCCAGGAGGTGTGCCTTTTTCAGCTTGTCCAAGAAGTGCGCCTTGTCCAGCTTGTGCAGGAGTTGCAGCAAGGCCAGCTTGTGCAGGAGTTGTAGCAAGTCCAGCATGTGCAGGAGTTGTAGCAAGTCCAGCTTGTGCAGGAGTTGTAGCATGTTCAGCTTGTCCAGAAGTTGTAGGATGTCCCGCTAGTCCAGGGTATGCGCCTTGTCCAGCTTGTGTAGAAGTTGGAACATGTGCAGCTGGTTCAGAAGTTGTAAGATGTCCCGCTTGTCCAGGATGTGCAGAAGTTGGAACAAGTGCAGCTGGTTCAGAAGTTGTAGGATGTCCCGCTTGTCCTAGAAGTGCGCCTTGTCCAGGAAGTGCAGAAGTTGGAACATGTGCAGCTGGTTCAGAAGTTGTGTGATGTCCCGCTTGTCCAGGAAGTGCGCCTTGTCCAGGAAGTGCAGAAGTTGGAACAAGTCCAGCTTGTCCAGGTTGTGGAGCAGACCCCACTTGTCCAGGATGTACGCCAGGTTCTTCACGTCCAGAATTTTGAGCAATTGCACCATTTTCAGGAATGAAACCAGGTTCACTTTGTCCAAGACTTTCACCATATTCATCTTGCATAGGACCTTCAGTATATTGATTACTATTTCCATTATTTTCATTATTTTGACTATATTCAGAATTTCCATTATTATTAGAGGGTCCACTACTATTAGGAGGTCCGCTAGTATACGACTGAGGTCCGTTATTCCCCTGAGGTCCAGGAGGTCCGTTATTCACCTGAGGTCCAGGAGGTGCGTTATTCCCCTGAGGTCCAGGAGGTCCGTTAATATTCCCCTGAGGTCCAGGAGGACCGTTTGGACTATACGGAGGTCCAGGAGGTCCATGAGGTCCAGGAGGTCCATATGGCCCCTGCCCCAGACCTTCTTTTAGTTTCTTAATTTTGCTTTTATTTACAAAATGCATTATTGTTCCTACAGCTAATCCTCCTCCTACTGCCCCTAATGCTCCTGCTACAATTTCACTACCCGTGTCTGAGCCCCCCTTCGCATCTTCTCCCGCCCCTTCTGCAGGAGGTGCTGCGGCTGCAGGAGGTGGCGGAGCAGCACCTGCTGCTGCCGGATCTGCTCCAGGAGGTGGTGGTGGTGCTCCTCCTGCTGCTAAAGGGTCTCCTCCAAGTGGTGGTGCTCCTCCTGCGGCTAAAGGGTCTGCTCCAGGAGGTGGTGCCAAACCAGGATCTTGAGCACCTCCAACGTCTAGAAAATAAGAAATCAAATTAACCAACAGATTGCACTAATCAACAAAAATAGCTGTGTCCTCACTGAATGCGACAAAGATCGAAGTTCAGTACCGCATCAGCCTATATGCTGCAAAGCACTCAAAATTGCTCACCTTTCGGTTTTTGCACACACAAATTTTTAGTTATCAAGAAAATCAGTGAGATAACGCTAGTAGTAAGATACAACTATGGGGCGGCCGCCGCCGTCTACCTCCACTCCTCGGCCTTCTGTCTAGACTGGCGCCTACCCCCATGTGTGTCTAGCTTTTGTTTGCAACCATGTCGGGAGATAAAAATTCCTGGAAAAAGGGAGATCTCTGACGTCATTTATAGTAATTCAAATCTAGGATTATACTTTTAACGATTTTAACTAAGAATTAAATATCAATGAGTTTCTTTTAATGTTTGAATATAAATAATAAAACTTATTTTCTTCAGGAATTGTATGATAAATAAAAAGAGATTAGTATTATATTTAAACCAATTAAAATAGATTTATTCACCAAATTAAAAAAATTACATCTAATTATAAGTAGAAAAAACCGGTTTATGAGCTCAAAAAATTTGAAAGTAGCTTCAAATTAAGAGATACATGCACTTAAAATTAACAAATATGATGATTATGTATACCATTAAGCCATTTCCCTCTCAGGGTAGGCGTGACACTACCTGATTCGGGTAGTGTTTCTAGGTGGATAGTATTCTTGTAGTTATAAATAACTACAAGTGTGGGCTTACCACACCCACGATGTGCCAACAGCACTCAGTATTCTTGAATGGTCACCCATCCAAGTACTAACCACGTCCAACGCTGCTTAACATCAGTGATTATTATTATGATATATATATATATATATAAATATTATGATTATGATTATTTTTAATGACTTATTAAACATCGTAGCCTGGGACATCATTTCATTGCATTGAATAAATCACCAATTTTCCACTCTTCCAAACGAGAATTTTCAATCAATCTTAAAATTAAAGCCGTATCAATGACGCAGCATGAAAAGAGAGAGAGATACTTGAAGACTTATAGATATTAATAAACACATATCGCAAAAATACATTTTGATGAACACTTAAAAGTAACACGTAGCGCGCAGTATTAAATGTAAGTACACTATGGTAGATAAAAAGTAGCAAGTTGTGAAGAACAAGATTGAACACAGGATTCAAGATGTGTATTAATAGACCCCTTATTATAATCACAACCTTGGACACTGTCTTCAGGTTTGTGCAAAACACTCGACCTAATCTTTTTTTTCAAATCATTTTATAAAAATGCGATGCAAGGCGATCATTTTCTACGAGATTTCCGCTAAAACTTTTGCTAAAATCGGGCAAAGAAAAACCACTGCACATATGATACGAGAACATAATAAAAAACTGGCCACACACATCCGAAGAGGAACTTTGTAACTCTGCTGTGTTCCATCGGAATAAGGTACAGTTTTCTCGCAGACGATAAAGATGTTGAGGAATAAGAGGCGGTAGGCCATAGCTGTCAAAGTACGTTCCTCGGTCATTTCGTTCAATATGAACAGTTCCCAATGCCGTGATAAAAACAGTAGTGTTCATTGATTTCCAGTTTTTTAAAAGTAGGGCAGGTTAAATCTTCTAGGTTGATAATCTGTCGACCCATGATATCTTGCAAAAGTGCAGCTTTTTCCCGGCCTCAGGCTGATCTGACCAGCTGATTTTGCGAAATCACGAAGATTGGAATGTACATACTTCGTAGGAGTGTCTCCCTCAAACCACTCGATGCCGTGAAAATAACAAGTGAGCCAGTTACTTTGTTCTTCCGCACTGCTACAGAGATCCGAGAAGGGATAAGGTGGTGCAGCTATCCAATGTCTAATATAGTTATGATCTGCTGCAATGACGGCCACTTCCATTAAAATAAAGTTATTTCCAAGATCACGAGAGCCTTGAATATCAATCACGAAGCCCATAATATTTTTCGCATAAAAAGAAGTTTTGTTGGTGATGAGTTTGAAGAAGAAGACGGCGGTGACAAAGAATAGCGTGCCACGCACAAACGCGAAACCACGTAAGGAAACAACCGACTTGTAAGACAACTTTGGACGAAATGTAAGATGGTCTGTGGGCTTCAAAAAAGATGCATATATGAGGATGTATGTTGAAGATTTTTTTCGCACCCTTTTTCCCATGTTTACACAGCTGAATTTTAGTGCAATAAGGACAAATGTGTTAGAAGACACACATTTCCTGTCCAAGCCTGTCCTAAGTAAACACAGGTGTACATTAGAATGTCAGATGTGTCAAATTTCGATAAATGAAGAAGGCGGCAAAAATAATTTATTATCCTCCAAAATCAACAATAGCTTGTCTAGAGGCGTCAATTTCCAAAACGTTATCATATTCTGCGTATACGATACAATTTACAGTGTTTGTTATTGGTTCTTCGAAACGCACCTCTATTCGTAGACTTCCATGCCATCATCA
This sequence comes from Andricus curvator, assembly GCA_932195095.1. Taxonomy (NCBI): domain Eukaryota; kingdom Metazoa; phylum Arthropoda; class Insecta; order Hymenoptera; family Cynipidae; genus Andricus; species Andricus curvator. Next base: position 18,603 of record CAKNYM010033108.1, read on the forward strand.
CCCTCATCAAGAAAGTGAATACCCCTGCCATCCAGCTGCATGACCTTTCGCAAAGGCGCCTTTCTCTCTACTGATCCGTACGTAATCGGAGATCTTACATTTAAGCATGTGCTGCAATTTCTAAAGTCACCTCTGATGGTCGCATTCCTATGCTAGAATGTCGCGCATTATTATAACCCTGTAAAGTTAGTTGTAAGAGATCAATGTACCGATGAGTATTTCTATGTGTGAAATAGCGCCACTAGCGTTCTTTTAGTGTGCGATTGAATCGTTCAACCACAGCAGCCTTAACATTTGGATCACGTACGGCACGAAATTTCATTCCTCGATTTGATAAAAAATTTTGAAAACCCGCATCGTGAAATTCTTCTCCTCTATCGGTCTGAAGACAGGCAGGAAATCGTTTTTTACTTTCCTCGAGAATACATTCAAAAGCTTTTCTAACTTGGCGCACAGATTTATCTTTAAGAGGCTCAACCCAAGCATATTTACTCAGCACGTCAATCACCATCAGACAGATACAAGTATCCATCGGTGGAATTTTTTGAATGCCTTAAATCAACTAAATCTGTTTCCCATAAATCATCTATATTTGATATATCGTAATTTATTCTTCTGAAACGTCGATGAATTGATATGTGTAGATTATATGTATCTTGAGATTTCAACCAATCAACTACCTTTGCACGTGAGACTCTTCCACGCACAGGGTTTGCGAGTTTTTCAATACCCGCGTAAGAGGCTTCATGAGATGGGTCAAAATATATTTCTTCTAATAATTTCATGGTTTTCGAAATAATGTTTTCCACTGACTACTATTTCTTCTCGTCCCTTGAGATTGAGCTGAATCCGTGCTGCAAGGTGTTGCTCGCCTCCTACTTCTACCTGGGGTGTCAGTGATACTTGTGCATACCTCGTTACCACTGATGCTGCCTTCTTCTTTTTCTGTCATTGGCGAGTCATAAAGTCTAGGCGATAGTTTGGGGCTACGCCGACTACCTGTCCCTCTCGAAGGGATTATATCTTATTTCCAGCATTCTCCATTTCCGACAATCTCTCTGAACATGCCGATTTCACGAAAGATCATGGTAAACTAGCATCGCCCCGCCGGTTTTACCTTTTTTTTCAACCTCAATCCATCGTTTATTAGATCACTAATATTTACATTCTTTACAGATTTACCATCTCTAAAGAGAGAACCATATAAAGCCCATTTTACACGTTTTCGTACATCTGGTTCACAAAGTCGTTGGATCAGAACATTTCCTTCATTTCTAAAAGTTTTTGGAATAGTTGCAATAATATCATCAATATTTTAAAAATAAACTCATCCCTCATCATCATGATTATCATTAATATTGGTTGCAAAACCCATTTTTTTTCTTTCTGATTATCCTGCCCTTTATTCGGTTTTTTTATGTTTCCATTTTTCCTGGGTAAACAATAAAAATTTTTGTAAAACTTATTGATACGTCTTCCATTTTCCACGCTCATCTTTCAAGAATGGAGAATGAAATATTTGACTTATTTCAGCATCGAGCCTGGTGATAAAATTTCCTGGAGTTTGGATCGTATTTTTGAGATTGGGAACTTTGTAGTTAGCACCAGAGAAAATATTATCTAAAGGATTCATCGAAGAAGTGTAAGCTTTCGTATTTCCAGTATTGGTTTCTGAGACGAAACCTTGTTGTAGAAATGTTTCTAACTGCTCGCTCGGCACCAAAATCATCTTTCTCGAATGTTCCATAATTGCTAAATGGAAAAGAGATACTCACTCTCGTGAATTAGATGAGGTGAAAATATTTAAAAGAAGACTACCGATAATCGTTGCGAGTAATAACGGTAAAAATCCACCATTCTGAATGATGAATCGTTTTTTATTTTTCCAAGTACCCTTCGATGCTGCAAATTTCCGTAAAGTATGTTTATGCTTTTTTAACTTGTGTTTTTCATGTGTTTTCAAAGATATATTCCCTGTCAAAATATTTAGAGCACACTCGCATATACATTTTACGAGTTTTGCATTAGCTGTGCTCAGAATTGCTTTTCGTTGATTACGATCGAGGCGACAGAGTACATGCAATGCTACTGTGTTTTTTTCACCAATGTGTTTACGTACACTCGACGCCATTACGGACGTACAAGTGGTATCTCATCAATTCGAGCAACTCCTTTTATATTTTTGACAGGTGTGTACACACATGAAAAACCGTCGGTTGGAAAGATATTTGTTCCAAAACGACAATTATTGGCTGTAGACTGTTTTAAATCGAGAAGAAGATAACCATGAGGCTTAGATGTTGCGTCCCGATAGGCTTCTTGTAAAAAACAAGGATTGTCTGGATATATTTGTCGAGCAAGATGTTGAAATTGAGCTCGGTCTCGAGGATTTTTAAAAACAACAATATAATTCGTATTAAGTGATATATCCCAACGGGATAGTTATTAAGTTTTTAACCCCCAATGGAGGTTAGTCCACCTGAGAGAACAACGCACCTTTCTCATTAGATGTAGAAGAGAATCTCTAATTCCAGCTTATATACAGAATAGTACTAACAAATTTAATTTAAATGACGTTCATTATAAAATTTACACCAAACTTCAAAAAGTGAAATTAACTTATCAGAAAAAAATTTTAAATTGTGAAATCAGCAATTTACACTAGTAGTATCAACACAGAGATGTTCACATCAACAAATTTAACTTACTCAAAAATAGATTTTTAAAGAATGAAAACAAATATAGAGAATTAAGATTAAGTAAGTGGTTTAAAAATGTATCCAATGTTACAATCCCAAATGAGGTAGCTGAAACCTTGGCTTTGGGAAATAAATTTGGTAATCTAATAATATCATTGCAAATATTGAAGAATGTATAAAAAATGTTGAGGACGAAAACAAAAAAGCAAATGTCAGAAAAGTGATCACAGATTTAATTTCAAATCACACTAAAATCAATAAATTTAATCATTCTAATAAAATCTCCGAAACGGTTAAAAAATTTCAAAATGATCACAAAAATGTAATTGTTTTAAAGGCAGATGAAGGTAATATTTCAGTAGCAGCTGATAGGGATGATTATACTAAAACAGTTGAAAATCTTTTACAAAACAACATATTATACAAAAAAGTCAACACCAGCTTAGTTCCAACCATAGAAGATGAATGCAATGATATTATATCAAGATAGGAAAATAAAAGGTATATAAATGAGAATTTAGCTTATCGTTTAAAAAATCACGGGAGTGTTGTGGCCAAGGCTTACACTCTACCTAAAGTTCACAAGCCGGACCGAAAATGGAGATTGATAGTGTCTTCCATTGGATCACCTACTTATAACTTAGCTAAATTTTCATCAAAAACTCTAAAATCTGTTTCCGGTACGACTCACTCCTTTGTTAAAGACAGTTGGGATTTTAAAGAGAAAATTAAAAATATACATGTACCTAGTACCCATTCATTATTATCTTTAGATGTGATTTCTATGTTTGATAACATTCCGCTAGACTTACTTTCTGATTGCATAGAAGAAAAATTACAAGTTTACAAAAATTTAACAAAAATATCTAACTCTGACATATTAATAGCTGCTAGAACAGTATTTAATAATACTGTTTTCAGTTTCAACCAAAAATTTTACAAACAGATATCAGGTTGTCCAATGGGATCTCCCTTATCTCCGATTGCTTCCAATCTTGTTTTAGAGGACATAGAAAATAGAGCACTATCAAAATTAAGTTTTAAACCACTTTTCTATAAAAAGTACGTGGACGATATATTTACAATTGTTCCTACTGATAAAATTCAAGAATTAATTAATACATTTAATAGTATCGAAAATTCTTTACAATTCACTTTTGAATTGGAAAATAATAACACCTTAACTTATTTAGATATATATCAATTATAAGAACAGAAAATGGAGCTTTAATTACCAATTGGTACAAAAAATCTTCATGGTCAGGGCAATATTTGAATTATAACTCACACCATCAATTTAACCAAAAAGTTGGATTAATTAAGGGATTAATAGATAGATGTATAAAACTGAGTGATTTCACGTTCAGGAAAGAAAATTTGGATCAATTGAAAATAACATTGCAGCAAAATAATTATCCACTACCTTTAATAGAAAGTGTTATTAAAGAAAGAATCAATGAAATTCACAATACTTCTAGTAAACATAATAAATGGTTAGATAATTACAAAAAAAACTGATCTACGTCTTTCGTTGCCATACATACAGGGTTTATCAGAGACATTGAAAAGTGCTTTGAAAAAATTTGACATTAACGTATATTTTAGAAATGACCATAAATTAGAAAATTGTCTCATAAATAAGAAAGATTCAGAGAAAATTTAAAATTTATCTAACGTAGTTTATTTAATAAAATGCAAAGGTTGTAATAAAGTTTACATTGGTGAAACTGGCATAAGGTTAAAAACAAGAATAACAGAACATAAAAGAGATTGCAGGATTGGCAATTTAAACAGAGGTTTGTCACAACATTGTTGGAATTTTGACCACCTTTTTGATTTTAATTTCGATAATATAAAGATTTTAGCTGAAGAAAATAACACTTATAAAAGAAGAATTTTAGAATCGATTTTCATAAACAAGTTCAAGAATTATTCCATAAATTTAAAAACAGAAATACTCTATATAAATAAATGTTACCACAACATAATTAATTAAATTTTCAAAATCCTAATGCCTTGGCGCGCTATTTTCATTGCAGTTGAATGCGCTCTCTATATGAGAAACTGTGTACTATATTTCCAACATTACTCACGTTCTTCTTACCTGTCACTATTACTTCGTCCGTCGTTTGACTATTGCGGTTTCGCTCTTCAAAAAGCTTTTTAAAAATGTAACTCTTAAAATATTGGGAACCTCTTTTGTTTTTTTGAGGTTTTTCCAATTTATAAAAAAATTTAGGTAACCGTTTCAATTTTTTTCATCGGACCACAATTTTGATTTTCCAAAATTGTTTTTTTTTTTTTTTAACTAAATTGAATTTATTATTTATAATTGATTCTATGACATCGTAATTTTTATTCAGCTAAAAGAATTTTATAACATTTTTATTAGGTATAATTTGCCTGAGGATGACCAACAGATTGAGGTCGAAACGTTGCGAGAATGTAACTTTTTATAATTTAAGTATTGACTCGGAATACTCCTAGTCTTTTTTATTGAAATTGATCGTAAGACCGAAATAATAGAACTTACGTTCCTATTAAGGAAAACTTATTGCCTAGGGAGTTTTTGATTTGCTTCGAATTCGCTGAGAATTACGCCTTCATAATTCAGAATGCAGCGCAATCATTCCATTGGAATAACGACCAAGCTACAATATTCACTGTGGTATACCATTAAACCATTTCCCTTTCAGGGTAGGCGTGACACTACCCGATTCGGGTAGTGTTTCTAGGTTTTTCTTGTAGTTATAAATAACTACAAGTGTGGGCTCACCACACCCACGATGTGCCAACAGCACTCATGTCAGTATTCTTGAATGGTCACCCATCCAAGTACTAACCGCGTCCAACGCTGCTTAACTTCAGTGATCTGACGAGAACTGGGGTTTTCAGCGTGGTATGGCCGTTGGCAGATTTATTATAATAGTGGTGATTTATTATAAAAAAGATGGAGAGCTCAAGCACGTAAGTATCGCAATCATATCTGATAACTTAGCTCATGACATGGTGGCTGTTCACGAGTATCAAAAGATAATAGTAGATTACTTGAAAACTCATCTCAAGCCAAAGAAAATCTACTATTTCACTGATGGCGCAGGGCAACATTCTAAAAATAAGAGTAGCTTTGTTAATCTCCAAGCCCATGAAGAAGATTTTGGTATCCAAGCTGAATGGCACTTCCATGGTACATCTCATGGTAAGGGTGCATGTGATGGTATAGGAGCGAATATAAAGAGACAAGCAGCACGTTCCAGCTTACAATGTTCTCGGAAACATCACATACTAACTCCCCATGCTTTGGTTCAGTGGGCAAAGAGTAACTGTAAGGAAACTGAAATTCTTTTCTGCAGCAAAGAAAATCATGCCCTAGCCACCCAGTTCCTGAAAGCCAGATTTGACAAAGCTGTCACGATACCAGGTACATTACAGTACCACTCTTTCATTCCCACTCAAGATGGAAAACTGCAACTCAAGAAGTTTTCATCCTCTGAAAAATACGTCATCTTTTCGAATGGCAAAAAACAGAAACCACAAAAAAGGCCTGCAAAGAAAACAACTGTTAAACCTATCGCCAAAAAATCGAACAGAAAGATACATAATATTACCATATAATATTACTTCCAGTGGAATGATTGCGCTGCATTCTGAATTATGAAGGCGTAATTCTCAGCGAAATCGAAGCAATTCAAAAACTCCCTAGGCAATACATTTTCCTTCAGGTTTTTGAAAAAAGATGATTGCTCCTTTGAAATAAAGTGATGAGTTTTTAATTTCAACAGCCTTTCACATAAATCATCTAGGAATTTATCAGTATCCATTACCAGAGTCTTTAGAGTACATCTGTCGGTCTGTAACCAGGCAGTCGTGATAATTTGTGAGCACCATGTCAGTATCCTCTTTTAAATGTTGAATATTTATTTGATTCAACATCAACTTGACATTCTCATGATGCACGCAAATGCAGAGAGCAGTTATTCTAGTAGCATATAATATTACCACCCGCCCTATCATGGAATCTTGTTTACGTATCGTTCTATTACTCGAAGAGGAATTAATTTGCCAATTTGAAAATTGGGGGTCTTATAGGAAAAAATATCAGATTTCTTTTAAAACTATTTTGAAGAAAAAAAAAGTGCCCAAATTTGAAAAAAGTCAAATTTATTTTTGATTTTCAAAAATACGGGTCAAATTTTGACATTTTTGAAAAATCGTCATGACCACCAGAAATTTTGGGAAGAAATCTATCGAAAATATTTGAAGTGAAATTTGGTTGAGGGCAATAGGACAAAAGTTACAAAAACGTTTGAAAGTAAGGCTTCGCTTAAAAAACCCAAAAATTGTACCCCCTGCACTTTGATAAATAATTATCAAAATGAATTAATTTTTGGTGTGAGGAGTACTATCTAATAGGACTACAATTGGGCCAATTTTTAGCCCGATCGGACAACTTTCATTTTCGAGGTGGGTACACTTAAAAAATTATGCCCATAAGCAGAACCCTAACGGAGGATTTTGATTGATGGATAAATGCCTCACCTTCAGCAACTAGGAATATCAGGACAAATGTTTTTGAAAAAGAAATTTTTCTCTGACGCGTCGTTGTCTGGCTGGGGCACGTATTCCGAAGGTCACAGGATATGAGGCCTGTGGAATAATGAAGAATGTCAAAGTCATATAATCCACTTAGAACTATTGGCAGCTTTCCTTTCACTAAAAAGCTTTGCCTCCGACCTGTGAAACTGTGGAATACTGTTGAGAATGGACAACTCAACAGCAATCTCATATGTGAAAAAGATGGGTGGTACACATGTACATCTGGGAGTGGTGTGCCAAGCGGAACATTTTGTTATATGCCTCTTTTACTCCATCAAAAGAAAATAAAGAGGCCGATAAAGAATCAAGGATAGTGAACATCGACACGGAATGGGAATTAAATAAACAAACATCTACAAAAATCACCAACAAGTTTGGAAAGCCAGAGCCAGATCTCTTTGCTTCAAGAAATCATGATGGAATTTTTGTAACAGGCTGTATTTGGACCCTTTTTCAGGCGAGTGAAATTTCGGTTCTAGGCTTTCTCACCGAAAAACACATAGAGGGCGCAGCCCACGGTTCCTGAATTGAATGAGGTAGGCTACAGCATTAATTCAAGGACAAGAGCTCGAGGACAATGCGAATCTTAGAAGATTTTTCAAAGGGATATACCGCTTGAATCCACCAAAACGAAAGTACGCGAAAATTTAGAACACAGACACAGTCTTACAACAAATGGGAGAGTTCGTTCCCCTTGAAAACCTCAATCTGACTCAACTCACCCAAAAACTGATCATGCTCCTGGCTTTGTCAACAGTGGAAAGAGCACAAACCTTGGGTGTCATTGAACTGCAAAATATCGAAGAGAGCGATGAGGGTTTCGAAATAAAAATTGCGGATCTCATGAAAATCTCAAAAGTAGGCAGATGTCAGCCGCTACTCACACTGCCTTTCTTTCGAGAATCTCCGGAGTAGTGCACGGCTCTCACACTAAGGACATACATACAGGTAACAAGCAGTATTAGGAACAACACCACTAATCTGATAATCACAACAAAAGAGACCCACACTGCAATGACTGCTCACACGATATGCAGATGGCTTAAGTTGACTCTACAAGAAGCTGGTTTATGAATCTTCTCAGGAAATAGCACCAGGCACGCAGCAGCGTTAGCAGCCTTCAAAGAAGGAATTAACATTAACATTTTAAAGAACGCAGCAGGATGGTCTGAGAAGTCTTATACTTTTGACATCTTTCATGACAGACCGATAGCCAAACCAAGTGAGAACGTAGCAACAAAAGTGTTGGGGAGCGCTATTAGGCGAACACGTGGTGGGCGGAATGAACATCAGGCACTGGGTTAATTTTGATGGTTTTTCTGACAATGAAGTTTAAAAAAAAAAGAAAAAAATGTTTCTGATACTGAGCATCTACGTACGTAATCATCGAAGAACGAGGCTAAGTATAATTGAACGATCAAACGAACCGACCTAAGTGAAGTTCGATCGCAATTATACGATCGCCTCGTTCGAGATGATTAACTCCCACCCTTACAATATTAAAGAAACCCAAGCCTAAACAACAGATTTTCTAATTCCTTATCAACTATAAACATTATGAGGTTAGGAATACGAAACACGAGAGAGAGAGAAAACTAGAGGTTTTTTCTCCGTTATAACTCTGAAGGTTGTGGCACATCGCGAAGCGAAGAGGTACTACGTGCGTAATCATCGAAGAACGAGGCGATCGTAGAATTTCGATCCAACTTCACTTAGGTAAGTTCGTTTGATCGTTCAATTATCTCACATTATTAACAGAAAGATAGAGAAAAGAGTGTAGAGTTTATGATGTTTTTAGTCCCTCAAACACTTTTCAATTTGAACAAGTAAAAACCTTTACACCTGCCCTCGTGTGGATTTTGCAAGGTGCTACCTGCTCAATTTGAACAACTAAAAGCCCCAACAACCTGTTTTCGAGTGCCCATGGCAAGATCGTATCTTATCTTAATTGATCTGGGGTCTTGATCCCATATACTTTCGCACGCACGCTAGGATGGTTTAGGAAAATAGAAAAAATATCATATTAGATCAAGCATTTTTATTTCAGTTACGGAAAGTGGTTGTAGATAACAGTTTCAAAACTTGTTTAACAATGTCAAGTAATATTTTCGTTTCAAAAATGCATACACATACTCTCACATAGTAGACACACACACGCGCGAAGAGAAATATATTTCTGGTCGGAGATATTAAATGTAGACAAGCATTGGTCATTAAAAATCATAAAATTTATTATTAAAATTTTGTCTAAGCTATTTTTTGTAAAAAATTCAAAAATGTTTTTTCTACAAAATAATTATTATAAAACACATTTTTAAGTCTCATTAAGCTTTTTTTAATATTTTACACAGATTATCTTTCATTTCGTTTGAAATGTGACCATTTAGAATACAATTTTGAATATTTACAATTCGAAGATCTACAGTTTTGAAGAGTTAAGATTGAAAACTCTTGAATTTTGAAAATATACATATAATTGCAAATTATTCAAATTTCAAGATTTACATTTTGTAGGTATATACTTTTGAACGCTTTTTTGTGGGAATAGTTCAATTTTGAATACTTACTATTGAGAAGTTCTCAAGTTTAAAGATGTATAAATAAAAATTCTTAAATTTTGATGATTTTTAGGTACGACTGAAAAATCCGGAAAAATAAAATTGCCGACAATGTAAAATTCCCGAAGGGGAAAATTCCCAAATAATAAAATTCCTAAACAATAAAATGCCCAAATAATGAAATTTCCAGATTGGAAAATTCCCGGATTACAAAATACCCGAACTAGAAAATTCCCGAATTATAAAATTCCCGAATATAAACCATTAAAATTTTTTAATAATTAAAGTAATTTTTGATTATAATGTAGTTTCAATATTGTAATTCGCCAATTTTCTGTCGGGAATCTTATCATTCCAGAATTTTCAAATTCGGTAATATTATAAACTGCCGGGAATTTTATTTTTCGGGATTTTTCAGTCGTCCGGATTTTTATAGTCAAAGGAGAAATTTTCAATTCTAAATTTTTCAAGATGAAGAAATTTCAAATGTAAAGCATAAAAATTACAGAATTAATAATTGTAATACGTGAAACTTGCATAATTTTCAATTGTAAATTAAAAGAATTAGAAACTCCTAAATTTTAATGATTTACAACCTAAAATTCTACATTTTTGAACATTTACAATTGAAAATTCTTTAAATTTTACGATTTGTAGTTTAAAATTTTTCAATTTTAAAGATGTGTAAATAAAAATTCTTGAATTTTGCTGTTTTTGTAAGACATAATGTAACCTGATTTTCTTTATTCCTCACAGTAAACCATAAAAAATAATAATTCCTACAAAATCTATACAGTACCTAAAAACTTGTTATTAATTATATATGTTTACTTAAAAAAAGAATGGTTAACACAGCAACCCCACGCGGAAAAATTAATAGTTTGAAATATATATAATATATAAGTAATTATTTAGAAATCAATTTTCAAATACCGAAATTTTGTTCCCTAAAAAGTTAACCTTATATTCCATATCCAATAATAAATATACCTGTCAAACTCACTGAGCTTACTAGCATAGGGCTGGTCCGAATATTTGAAGAATGTAGATTGTAAATTAGTTTTGAGAAATTTCGAAAACAGTTAGAAATTTATAACAAATAAAAAAATTACAGCCATACCACGCGGAAAAAACCAGTTCTCATCAGATCACTGAAGTTAAGCAGCGTTGGGCGCGGTTAGTACTTGGATGGGTGACCATTCGAGAAAACTGAGTGCTGTTGGCACATCGTGGGTGTGGTGAGCCCAACTTGTAGTTATTTACTACAAGAAACTATCCACCTAGAAACACTACCCAAATCGGGTAGTGTCACGCCTACCCTGAAAGGGAAATGGCTTAATGGTATACTGTGCTTTGCAGTGTTTCAAAGTCAAATGTATCGAGTGACGACCGCAGCGCCACTATTTGCCCTTCCCGCCGCAGGCACGAAATTTACGCGTGGCGTGACATACCCCTGTACATTACATATGTCTGAAAAAAACATCGTGATGTTTCTAGGTAAGTAAAGCCATCAATGTTTCACCCAGTGATGCCTATGTTGGCGCCTTTTGCTACTGCGCTTGCGTTCGGGCCGCGCACCGGTTGGCCGCAGTTGGCGCGCAATTCAAAATTGGAATTAAAAACAATTCTTTTAATTTAAATAAATAATCATTGAAAAGTGCACAAGAATGTATATAAATTGTACAACTTTTGATTTTAGACAAAAAATAATTTATAACACATATATTTCTTAAATAACAGTTTATTTTCTTTGACTTCCAAAGAATAACTTATATTTCACAAAACATTTAATTTCAGAAGTATAAAATCAGAAGTTGTACAATTTATATACCTTCTTGTGCATTTTTCAATAATTATTTATTTAAATTACAAGAATTGTTTAAATTCCAATTTTGAATTGCGCGCCAAATGCGGCCAACCAGTGCGCGGCCCGAACGCAAGCGCAGTAGCAAAAGGCGCCAACATTGGCATCACTGGTTTCACCAGATTTTTGTTATTTTAATCAGAATTAACTGGTTAATAAATAATCAATTTTAATCAAAAACTGCTGTTTTTCTTAATAATAATACATACATGTAGAATTTTAGATATTTTCCAAGACATCGAGAGTATTGTCGGTATTTCGACCGCAGGTGCGTTTATACTCAGAGGATTCTAACCCCAAAATACGTATGCCTCTTTTCTATTTTCTTTACATTTTTGGACTTGACAATGAGTTCCGTAAGAATACATATATTATTAGCGTGGCCAGACGACCTGATTTATCAGGACGCGTCCCGATTTTTCATCGCTATCCTGATTTTCTGATTTTTTGTGTCATGTTCTGATTTTTCATGCCCGAAAACTCGCGATTTTTATTGTGTGTGTGGAATTTTACTAATATTTGAAAAGAAAAGGAAAATATCGATTTGTCTAATATAATTCGAAGTTCTAAAAAGTATTTAAATCAATTAACATATTGTAGAGATTGTAATCAATTATTTAAATAAAAATGTTAACCTCGAAGAAGACATTTGTATAATTTATAAACTCAGGGAATGGAGATATAATTTTATTATTTTGTTCGAAATTCAACAATTTTGTTAAAAACAAAAAACTCAATCTTTTTGATTGAGAATTCAACTGTTTTGTAGAAAATTCGTCTTTTACATGAAAATTATTTTTTTAACTAAAAATTTCATTATTCCATTTCTGGTTAAAAACTTCATCTTTTTTAGCAGGAAATTCATTTATTTCGTTGAAAATTAATTTGTTTGGGTAGAAATTGAACTATTTTTATAAAAAAATCGTTTTTTTTTTTTTTGGCAAATTACTTTTTTTAACTGAAAATATAACTATTACATTTTTGGTTGTAAATGTATATTTTGCAGTCAGAAATTCATGTATTTTGTTGGAAGTTCGTCTTTTTTGGTAAAATATTAAGTTTCTAGGTGAAAAATTCATCTTTTTGGTTGACAACTAATTTCTTTGATAGAAAATTAATTTTTTTCTGTCAACAAATAATTTTTAAACTGTAAATATAATTGTTCTATTTTTGGTTGAAAAATTATCTTTTTTAGTTAATAGTTTGTCTTTTTTGGTTGAGACTTAATCGTCTTGGTTGAAAAGTAATTTCTTCGGTTAAAAATATAACTATTTTGTAGAACATTTATGTATTTTGTTAAAAAATTTTCTCTTTTGTTAGAAAATTAATCTTATTAAATGAAAATTTATTTCTTTGGTTGAAACTTTAAGCTGAAAAAAAGAATTTCTATCGGTCAGCGAAAATGAAAAATTAGTCAGCTATCTGGTCGCCCTATATATTATGTCAATTGTAGGAGAACTTTTTTGGATAACCAAGAATTAAATATCCTATTGAAAAAAAATCCATGCAAAGTAATTATATGTATTAAATCCGCTCTAGTGATTGCTTGAATTTTGAAGGATCGTGCAATTTTAACTTTCACATTCGCTACTGAGTGTTTATTTTTTATTTCGAAGTTCCTGAATATTCAGGTTCGTTTTAAAACTATGCAATTTAAATATTGTATTTTGAAATAGTATGTGTAATTTAATGATTTTGAAATTAACTCTGATGAAGCATTATACTTTTATTATTAGATAATAAAAATGCCGGGATATTTTATTTAAACGATTAAACTTCACGAACAGTTTATAATATAACCGAATTGGAAAATTCCCGAATAATGAAAAATTGCCGAATTATAAAATATCCGAATTAGATAATTCCCGAATTCAAAAATTTTCTGTTGCGGATTTCATTATTCGGGAATTTTTAAATTCAGTAATACTATAAACTGTCGGGAATTTTTCAATTCAGTAATATTACAAACTTAATATAATTAAATTATTATTAATTATTATAAACTTAATGAACCCAATAATTTGAATTTAATTTATATGAAAGGAGTTTCAAATGATTTCTATCTATTTTAATGGATTTGTACGATTTCAAGAGATTTTAACGCATTTCTAGTGTACTTTAGGGAATAGATTAAATTTTATTTCAAGAGATTTTACGGATTTCAACAGTTTCAAGGAATATGAAGGAATTCGATAACTTTCTAAGGGTTCCAAAGAATTTCAAGAGATTTAGTTTTAAAAAAATTTTTAATTCTTAATATTTAAAAATGTATAATTATGGATTCTACTCGGTGGGTTTCCTATCACCACTACGTAGCGCGTCCTCA
>CAKNYM010033109.1:0-24394 GCA_932195095.1 Andricus curvator
GTGGGTTTGAGGTTCGTGGGTTTGAGGTTTGTGGGTTTGAGGTATAATTTTTGTGGGTCTGAGGTTTGTGTGTTTGAGGTTTTTGGGTTTGATGTTTGTGGGTTTACGGGTTTGGGGGTTTGAGGTGTGTGGGTTTGAGGTTCGTGGGTTTGAGGTTTGTGGGTTTTTAGGTATAATTTTTGTGGTTCTGAGGTTTGAGGTTTGTGCGTTTGAGTTTTGTGCGTTTGAGGTTTGTGGGTTTACGGGTTTGAGGTTTGTTGGTTTGAGGTTTGTGGGTTGGAGGTTTGTGGTTTGCTGTTTGTGGGCTTGTGGATTTGTAGTTTTAGGTTTATGTGTTTGAGGTTTGTGGGTTTGGGGTTTCAGGTTTATGGATTTTTGAGTTTGAGGTTTGTAGGTTTATGGGTTTGGGGGTTTTTAGTTTGTGGATTTGAGGTTTGTGCGTTTGAGGTTTTTGGGTTTGATGTTTGTGGTTTTACGGGTTTGTGGGTTTGAGGTGTGTGGGTTTGAGGTTCGTGGGTTTGAGGTTTGTGGGTTTAAGGTATAATTTTTGTGGGTCTGAGGGTTGAGGTCTGAGGGTTGAGGTTTGTGCGTTTGAGGTTTGTGGGTTTGAGGTTTGTGGGTTTGAGGTTTGTGGGTTTATGGGCTTGGGGGTTCGAGGTTTATTTATGGAAAAGTTCACGTAGAATTCCACCCTCAACTGCATGTAGAAATCTAGAATAACCACGTTAGAAAAGGAACAAAGCGTGCAAGCATCACTTGGTACTTTATGAAGTGGTTTCCGCTACTTAAAATATTAAAACCACAACTATATATGTGAGAAAAAACATGTTTCTAAAGCATTCAGGTTAGCCAAAACTCAAAAATGAGGTTCATTTTTATAGATCTCGTACGGATCTCATATAGCTTACCAGATACTTACGGTTACAAAATAATAGTCAAAGTTCTACGTGGATTTTTACGCGGACGTTTTCATCTGGAAAATCCTCTTCGGACAAAATCAAAATCTGAATTTTCTGGATTCTAATGTAAATTTAAAATGATATCAAATTCACGACCGTCGTATTTTTCTGTTTTTTTTTTTTGCTAAGGGTTCATAGTCCGTAGAATTATATCTCATATTTAATAGATAAGTAATTTTGGTTTTCGAAACAGCAAAATCCATCCCAGAATTATGAATATTCTAATCTTCAAATTAGCTACATGAGTTCATCTATTTCAGATGTCATACAAAATTGAAACGTCACGCGGAACTTTTCAGCTAAATAAGAAAAACGGCGAAGAATATGAAACGTCGACAATATGTAATAGATGAATAAATAAACATTTTCAATAGTTGAGCAGCATCAAAAGAGGTTGCCTAAGGTTCTCCGACATTAAATATAAAAATATTAGATAGTACCTTATGGCATGAAAATTATGAATTATGGTATTTTATTTTTTCAGATCGAATATTCAAGAATATTATTTTTGTGGGTGAAGATTCTACAGCAATTTTTTCGCCTTTATAACCTTCACTATCTGCGACACGGTAAAGCAAATAGCGTTAATGTCTCATATTTATGAAATAAAAATGTAATAGAAAGACTGATTAGATAACGACCAGTATGTATGAAGATTCTGGTAGATTTGTAGAATATTCATTAAAGTTGAACTGGTTACGAATTGCCTACATTAAGACATAAATGATGCTTATTATTACAACTTTGTTCATCGGTTCAGCAGTTCATGTTTATTCTTACGGTAAATATATAATAATATAATTGTGGTTGCTAAGAAGTTGAACATTTGAGTCATTTTCACAATTCTCTTGATTTCATACAATTTTTTCAAATACTATTTCAATAATGGACTCACATCATAGCACTATTTATTCAGTAAATTTTTAAAACTTAAGAGGATTTCATTTAGAAATTATAAATTAAAAAATATAAAAAATGTCATCCAGCGCTACGATCTCGAACCACAAGTCGACTATGTAGAACTAAGCCTGGGATTCTTAAACGGGCACCAAAGTGTTATGAAAATTGAAATTGAAAAAACAACAGAAACTTGAGGTTACATTACATTACATTACATTACATTACAGTACATCATTTATTTTTACAAAAGCTTCATAGAAAGCTTGTGTATAGTAGAAAAAAGGATTAGTTGCCACTGCTGAACTATCTAGGAAATTTTGATAAACTAAAAAAAAAATTGATTTACAAAAATGTCTTCTGTTCACATCACAAGGCTACACAGTTAATAGACGATAACCGTATTTCTCCACTTTTTGGATTCACAGAATCCGAATTCTATAGCCTGGCTGAACGTGACTGCACGGACAAGCTATTGGTCATTAAATTGAATATAATATTTATTTTTTAAAGTGTTCCATGGAAATCTAGAATATAGTGCAGAAATATTATTAATTGCCACAGCGAGACGAAGGATTGCTTTTACCATATCAATTATCAATCTGTTCCAAAAGTAAAAATTGCTACTTCGAGTTAGAAACACTAATTGATTTGATAGTAAATTTAATTAAAACATAGGAAAAATGACATCCCTATTGTCTTTTGTCAACTTTACAGTCTTTTCTATGGATAATAGAAAGTTTATGCTGGTATGCGTAGATTTATTAAATCATTTTTGATTTAATGCTAATAAAATTACTAACTTCAAAATGTATTATTGTTAATAGTAATGTTTGCAATAGTGACGCTATAAACTGGCTTGCTATTTTCTGCTTGTAAAGATAAATATTATAATGTCAAATTTTATAACCAAACGCGGATTTCATTTCAACCTTGAATATTTTTTGTTTGTCATGGAAATGTTGTATGATAACTAGCTCATCTGATTATTTTTAACGTGAAGCGTATTTAATTTGATACACATATTTCTTCAAATTTATTACTATGAAGTAAGGTACAAAGTTTAGCAGGTACATACCTTTCTTCAGTTTTATGCTATATATTAATTATGAAAGAAGATATTGCAGAAAAATAGACAATAGTTTCCGGCCTTTTTTTATTTGGGAAAATTTCTGAAATAGTAAACAGTTTTGCATATTAATAGTTTTATTTTTCAAATAAATTTTATAGGATTGAAATTATTCATTTTTGAAATTGAATTATTGGTTAAAGTATGGTTTATCATTTATATTATCAAATTTTATAGCTTTTATATTTATACCATTAAGCCATTTCCCTTTCGAGGTAGACATGATTCGCTCAATGAGAAAAGGAGTAATGTGAGGAAGGAGGTAAAGATTTTTTAGATTGATTCAGGAGCAACACTGCTCCGACCCAGGTTGCTGATCAATCTCTCTAGCGATCACCACAAGTGAAGAGCCTTACAAGGTCGTCATGTGAGGTTTCCCACTCGGGCCTATTAGCATCCAAGGTCAATTGTTTCAGGCGCCATTCACTCTACTGACACTCTCCTTATAAACTATTTGTCGCCACACTTTTCTGTCCTGGCCTACTTCTCTAGCTTCCTTCACGTCCATGCATTTTTTCATGCAAACTCTCGTGTTTCTATGGCTTCTTATGTCTCTTCGGATTAAGGTCTCATTCACATATTCCAACCATTCTTTCCGCGGTCTGTCTCTGGGCATACTGCCACTCACTTTACCTTTTTACACTTGTTTCATGCCAATCACGTTAATTTTACTATTATTCTTTTCTCGACAGGTCCTCGTCCCCTCGTTTATGCGCCTATCTAACACTCCATCTATCTTTCCGTCACTAGTGAATAGGCTATCCAGATATACGTACTCACCAACTTGTTCTATTCTCTCATCATTCAGGACAACGTTGCCTATTGTTTTCTCACCTTTTTCTTCGAACACCATAATTTTTGTTTTATTTACGTTAATACTGAGGCCCATACTCTTCATGCTTGTATTCAGTTTATTGAACATTCTTTGCAAGTATTCGATTGATTAATCCATTAAAACCTTATCATCTGCGAACGCTAACCCACGTACCATTACTTTTTTGAAATCTACAGCTTTTTCGTCGAAGAAGGCCATTCTTAGACACTTTTCCATGAATATATTGAATAGCCATGAGGAACTAACGCATCCCTGTCCAGCACTCTGCATAATATCGAACCAGTCACTTAGATTCCCATTAACCCTTACCTCGCTTTTCTACCAGCATATATTGTCTGTATTGCTTGTAGAAGCCATCCATTGACTCCATGCTCACTACCAAAAGTTTACTTCTATCCACCTTGTCAAATCCCTTTTCTAGGTCAACAAACGCACAAGAAACTTTCTTTCCTACTCTCAAACTTTTTTCTATGATTTGTCTCAAGCTAAATATTTGATCCGTACATGATCTTTTTGGCATAAATCCACTTTGGACTTCCCATATCTTCTCTTCTGTTATTTTGGTTACCCTGCGGATAAGTATTTTTGAGTATATTTTACTTACGGTACTTGATAAGCTAATATCTCTGTAATTATTGCAGTTTCTTTTATCTTTCTTCCTTTTGTATATTGGTAGGATAATCGCTTTTCTCCAATCATCTGGGACTTCTCCCATCTCGATACATAAATTCATTAATTCGCATGACCTGTGAGGTATGTACTTGCCACCGTATTTAAGCATTTCAGCGCTAATACTGTCTATACCAGCAGCCTTACCGTTTTTCAAGTTCTTAATTATATCTCTAATCTCAGTGACACATACTTTTTCAATTGGGTTTTCCAATGCATCATGTTCTATGTCGCAGTTCTGTTGCACTATAGCTTCACCTCCTAATAATTCTTTAAAAGAGTCTTCAAAACCGTCTACTATCCCATCTGTATCATATATCATTTCACCTTTGTTGTTTCTCACGCTGACAAACTCTGTACTTTCACATTCGCTAATCTCTTTAAATAATAGTTTCTTACTTCCTTCAAAGTCGTTTTGTATTTTATTCTCTTCTTCTGTTCTGATTCTATCTTCTTGACTAGACGTTCAACTTTCGTCTTTTTGTGTCTGTAAGCATTTTCAAGTCTATTTCTCTCCTCATTGCTAGACCTGTGATGTTCAACGTTCTCTTGTACGCTTCTTTCTTTTCTTGTCCGGCTGCCTCAATTTCATCATTTCACCATGCATCACCAGACTTTCTTCCTACGACCGCTGTACCACACACTTCGGTCGCAGTTTTAATAATGATATCCCGTAACATATTCCATGCGCCCTGTATATATTTATTGCTTATAAGCGCCTTCCAAGTTCCCCTATTTATGCGTTCATTGATCTTATTCTGAAAATTTATTCGCACTTCCGGTTTCTGTAAATTTTCAATCTTGATTGGCGTTTGTTCAGTTTTTTGGTTCTTTTTCTTCCCATCCCTGACCTACGTTTATTTTGGAGACTAGAAGGTAATGATCACTATTGCATCCAGAACCCTTAATTACTCTTGTATCATTTACTAGTTCTCTGAGTCTTTCATCCGCAATAACGAAGTCAATTACACTGTGGCTATTTCCTTTATGCCAGGTGGATCATTTTGTATTTGACTCATGATTAAAATTCAACACGAATATATTATTATATGAAAACTGAACAAAAGTCTTTTATCAATTTTATATTATAGACGTGAAGGTAGCTAGAGAGGTATGACATATGGGTGTTATGGAAATATGGAAAGTTTCAATTTGAACCAATGAAAAGAAGACAAAATAATATTCAGTAATATTTTGAAAAATGTATATTATTAGCTTTGAAAAATTTAAGATTAATGAAATAAAAAAAAAAGTTTGAAAAATCTTAAAAAATGAGGTTGTGTATGACCGTTCCCAAAAATTGGGCGAAGTTTAAGAAGTCGATGGACTATTTGCCTAGAAAATTAGGCAGGACTACCAAGATTATAAAAAATATTTGAATACTTTTTCCGAATTTCGGGACGATAAGACTCTTCGTAAAAATACTTATTTATTTTATTTTCATTTATTCAATAATTTGTTTTCTCGACGTAAAATCGATACAAATGAGTATCAATATAAAATTGAAATATAAACAAAAAGTAATCATATGCAGCCTTCTTTGATCTAATGTCGCAACCATCTTTATTGCGCACTGTTACCTGCGAACATACATTTTCCTAGACTTTCCTGGAAGGAATTTGGTTTTTTACTTAAATTTGTTATACTAAATACAAAAGTTTTTTCCCAAACCATTGTCAAGAATAACTAGACTCTTTTGTTTTAGTACTGACAAATTTTGAATCTCTTACTAAAATAAAAGTCATTCCAAATTTATAAAATTTTGGTACCCGTCCAAGATTTCATGAATAGTTTTACACCAGGCTATTAGTACATTCTTTTATAGATTTTTACATTTTAACTTTCGGTGATAATCTGAAAAAATGCAGGCCATTATGTAGCATGTAGTAAAATATTTAGTAATTTTATGCAATATATGCTATAGTATAGCATTCGGTAGTATTGTATTCCGTGCTCCAGAACTGTCTGCTTCTTTATTTCATTGTAGAAACTCAAACTCGCAAGAAATAGCCTTTATTCCGTATATAGTGCAACTGAAACTTGATTCTTTATACATTGATAGAGAAAGTTGATTCCATATTAAATAGTAAACTCAAAATTCAAAAACTATATATTTTCGACCTTTCTATATAACTGTGACCATGTGATCACAGGTAGTGAATAAAGCCTCTTTGAAGAAAGTAAAAATATGAAAATATGAAATTCTTTAAATTTAATACTCCTCTTTCCCGAAAAAACAGATTATAGTGCAAATTTTTGAATGACATTAGATTTCCTAATTATTTGTTCTTATTAATGTCTTTTACGTATTAAATCTCATCCATTTTTTTTTTTTTTTGCAAAATTAGGTTCACCGGAAAGATTGTCCACTCAGGTCCACTCAGCAGAAGGTCCAACCAGTACGTCCGGCAGAAAGTTTGAAGAAGTCGAGTTAGCTGATATCATAAAATCAGAAGAGCGGAAAACTATGTCCAACGAATTTTCAAAAATTTGTCATCACGACGAAAAAGGTATTTTCTACGAGGAAGATGGCCACTATTATCCAGTGAAGCGAGGTTTTCCTCTCCTAGCAAACCGAGGTTATATCGTTGGGAGACCTAAAAATGGTATTGTTTTTCCAATATTTAATAGTGACCACAAACCTATCGTGGTTGCCGAAAATAACTATAAAATGCAGTCCTTGCTTAGCAAAGAAACCGCTTTGAAGGCTTACGAACCTATTCCATCACATTATCGTACAGTATATCCTTACGTACCATATAAACATGAAGTAAGGTTTCAATCTTCTGCTTTAGCCAAAAAATCCAAAAAAGGACGTTCTAAGTGAAAAAATTAGTCAAAAAGGGCGGCTTGTGCCTTTCAAAAACAACTACGTGTAGGGGAAACCGCCCTACAGTAGATAGGAAAAAATTCAACAGCATATAACTGCATCAGTTTTCAAAAGTCAAGAAAGATTATCGTTGTTAAATAAAGCTTACATATTGAATTCAGTATTCTTATAGAAAAAAATATCGCGAAATTAATCAATTAGCTGTATTAAACATTTTTATTAGACCTGGTCAAGGTATTGCTTCTGGGCTAGACAGAATACTCAATTCTGGATAATTATGATTTATCATTAGTACACTTACAATTAAAATCAATTTATTGAGTAAATAATAGTTGAAACTATGATTATGTTACAAAAATCGCAAAAGTTTATGTTAAGTTATTGACATTTTTTTTATCTTTGATATGCCGTGAGATTGGTACGATTGGTACGAGATGTTTAATCTTTATAAAATTTAACCTGACTTGCGATGACAGAAAAGTGCAGCATTTTTACATACCTTAATCCTAAAAATGATATTTTTTCCGAAAGGCTCCTTAAACACAACTAAAATGTATGAGCTTTTTAATAACTAATAATTTACACTATTTTCTTAGTTTATCATTTACAATAATGCCAATTTTGATAGGGACATTTTTTGTAATTTTCCGATTATCTACTGTTGGTTATCTACTGTTGGAAAATGTATTATCTAATAAAAAGTCCTCAAATATTCATAAATATTAAAGAAAGAACACTTTGTATTAATAAATATGGTTTATTAAACTTCAAGCTTCGATTCTAATGTATAAACATGTCATAACAATGTTTCATTAAGTTAAAAAGTATGAATAAAGAAGAGGTGAAATTTTTTTTTTTCAGGTTAAAAATTAATTTTATGCTCTCACGCATTAATTAATTATAAAATTTCCATGAAACTTCGTTAGAAAATATAGTATCCTTGCTGAAACGTTATACTAACAAAAGTAATTAACAATTTTTGTCAGTTTTCCAGTTAATTAAGATTATCTACTGTAAATCATTATCTACTGTAGGGTGGTTTCCCCTACGCAAAAAAATTAGCATTGTATAAGGAAATATCGATTTTAATAAGGATGATACAATATATTTTCTTGTCTGCAGAAAATTTTACGCAAATGTACTATTTTTGCGGCTTTGGAAATTTTTCCGAAGAATAGACGTTGGATAAAATGAAAAAAATGGGCTTTTTATAAAACTTACCTTATTTTTTGGAATGAAATCTGAAACAGTGAATGCATATTTCACGAATTGTCAAATTTTTTATTCTGCCCAAAATTATCGAAAAATTTGAACTTGTATAACAAAAAATTCTGTAAGTTTTGTACAGTCCAGGCCAGCTTTGTAACCACGAGAACTTCCATTCAAAAAATTAAATTTTTCAATTTTACGAATGAAATAATGTAGTTAGAAAAATTATTTTCCTTCCATAAAACTCGCGGGTTGTCTTGATACATCAAGTCTAATTTAGAGAAATTTGACATGTGTTATCCACGTTTTCCTTCTTTTCTCGAAAAATATTGGCTTAAAGAAAAAATGTGTATTAGATAAATGACGTATTGTTGAATCAGCGTGTGAAAATACGTGGGTACAGTGAGCTTTAAAATAATCAGAGGTATTCCCTTTTTGAAACTTTGCCCAATATTTCTTATCAATCTCGTTAGTTGAGGCTTATTCACAGCGGGAATAGCAATATTATCTATATAATTAGTTTTATAAAACACCTGTATGTACTTATCCATTTATGATTATTACAAATATAATTTATCATAACGCTGATTTTTACAATGTTTCTTAATTCGTAGAATTATATCTCATTACTAACTTGGGCATGTTGATCATTTACCTTTTGCGTAAGTTGATGTACTGCGTTTCCCATGTTTTTTTTATTCAAAGGAAGATGAAAATAAATTTTGTGTGAAGTTAATAAGGACACAACGATATGACCAAAAGAAAAACAAGTAACGTAGTATAAATAGTATGAAAACGCTTCTTCGGAAAGATCTTTCAAACTGACCTTGCAGTAATAAGGAAGTAAACTTATGCAGTGACTGATCAATTTTGCATACCTATAATTACAGAAAGTGACATAATTAATTTAAAAATATATTTTTTCAAACGAAGCGACAGTTTTGCAGTTTCAGTTTTTTTTTATTTTGGAAAATGTAAAAGTAATTATCAGCTCAATATCAATACAAATATTACAAAATATTATCTTGAGAATTATCTTAGGGCGTCCACTCAAATTCTGTAAAAAATTCCCTGACAATCCCAGTTTTTTCCAGGTATCTATAGATTTTTTCAAGGTATAATTTTCCTGAATAAGGAGTCACTCAAGTATCAAGTATCGTATTTTTTAGAGCAATTCTGATCCTACATACCTTCAAAGTATTACATAATACTTAAAAAAAAAACATTCTTTAAGCATAGCTGTGGATGGTTCAATTGTCATTACCTTAGTTTATTAACAGTGGTAAAAAGAATAGGAATAAATAAAGCGTGGTCCGAAGAAGGCTTTATTTTCCTCCCAAAATAGCTGCCCTAAAAATTGTGCCTTTTGGTGTCAAAATGTCTCCTGAAAATTTGCATTATTGAAAAATATATATTTAGGGATCTCTCAAGTCTATTTTTGCACAAAATTGCTTTTTTAATTGCCACTATAAATGGATCATTTTATTTCGGTACATATGCATTTTATCCTTTTGTATTATAAAATGAAAAAATCCATTAACAGCGGAAACTAAAATAACGTAAGCACTTTTTGCAAATAATGGGATTAAGATATATATATATATATATATATATTTTTAATTCTGCCAATATTCGGGGGACATTTTGACACGAAAAGGAACAATTTTTAGAGAATCGAGCCATTTTATCAGAACAAATATGTAAGGATATTTTCTATACCACTATAATAAGTATACAACAGTTACGCGAGTTAATTATGAATAATCATTTCGTCTGTCCTTGTAAATATATTATATAACTGTGTAGGAACGATTTAATTTTTATATATAAAATCAAATAATGCTGTTCCTTAATTTATGAAAGTAAATTTATAGAAGGACAAGAAATTTCTTAATAGTACAAGCTTTTAGGAAAATTATAATTACTACTAAAAAAATCCAACTTTTAACGAAAAATGCGTTTAACATATTGAACTGAAACCCTTTTGAGCCTGAAAGAAAAATGAACTTCCTCATTTTTTTATAATTTTTTTTAAATTATTTATATATAGCAACTTAAAATTCAGAGCATATTTAACATATTAACATTTTCAATGAAATACTTTTCCAGCGTCTATGTTCCGAAGGAGATAATCCTATAACAACATTTTTCGTAAAATAACACTACCATTTACTGGATTTTATCTCCCCAATAATCTATATCTGAAGCTTCGTGAACTTATCACTTACGGGGTGCCCGCTGGACCGAAAACCGGGAAATGACCAGGAATTTTTTGAGACCGGGAAAAACCGATAAATGGCAGTGAATTTATTTTTTCACACGGAATTTTACAAATTTGTAGAAGAACAATCTATGAAATCACTTGGGATATCACAAATATCATATCACATGATATAATTCAATTAAAAATAAGTTCGATTTCAACTTCTTTTTTTAAATTTTGAGTTCAGTTAACTGTTTCAATTACTACATTATTTAGTTTATAACGCTTAATTCTAAAATCTTTTACTTCACAATTTTTCCATTTTATATCTTCATTTTTAAACGTAAATTTTTAATTGAAATAATTTAAAAATTCAGCTTTGAAGACTTTAAGAATAAAAAATTAAAAGCGTTTGAAATTGTTTATCAGAACGTTTTAAGTTGATCAACTGTAAATATAAATAAATTAATGATTTTCAAAACTGAACTGTAGTTCAAGTGTTAAAAATTGTACAATATTTATTTTACAATACTGTTGTTCAAAACTAAACAATTTACCAATTTTAACGTTGAAAATCCAACTTTTTTGATACGAAAGCCTTAACAATTAAGCAAATTGAAATGTCTGATTGAAACTTTATAAATTATTTTCAATGTGAAAATAACTTAAAATTAATATATTCATAATTACACGCTTTCATTCAATTTGAAATCCTATTCAAATATTGTTTCAGTCTAAGATAATAAATTTTCAACCCATTCAGTTAAACATTTTCTAATTACAAAAATTTCAAAATGAGCAATCATACATAAAATATTCAAAACTAAACAATTTGAAACTGAATTGTTTGAAACAGGAAGCCTTGAATAGTAAAAAATTAAGCTTTCAACGTTACAATTTTTATTTTAACGTTGAATAATAATTGAAAATTATCAATTTGAAACGACCAAAATTAAAATAAATAAAGAAATTTTTGTATTTAATTCTTTTTCCAATTACAAGAGTAACTTTTTTGATTTTAAATTTTTATTCAGTGGAAGAATGGGAAGTATTTTATTTTTAACATTTTTATCAAGCTTGAAATGAGGAAATTTTAGTTTTTAATTTTTGTTAAATTGGCAGTACATTTTATATTTTTAAGGTTTTCATTGAGTTGGAACGGATACAATTCTTTTTTAATTGGAAGAGACCGTTTTTTTCTTTTCCAGATTTTTATTGTGTTTAAGGAAAGATTTTTCTATTTGTTTCTGAATGGGAAGAGGATAATCTAACAAATATATTTTTATTGAGTAGGAGGGGAGAAAATTTTCATTTGCAATTTTGTTTGGAATTGAAAGAGGGACATTTTGTTATTTTTATGATTCTTATAGAACTGGAAGGGAGGAAATTTGTGTTTTCAAGTTTTCCTAAATAGGAAGAGGCGCTTATTTTGTTTTGAACGTTTTTATTAAGTTCGAAGAGAGCCCTGTTTAATTTTTTTTTAATTTTTATTAATGCGAATTGAAAAAGAGGATTACTTTTAATTTAGAGCATTTAAAACAATAGCGTGGATTTATATTTTTTAACCAGAAATCTTTGAACTGTTCAATTCATAAATGTGTAAAAAATCCAGTTTTGCAGTTTAATTGCACTTAATTGAACATTTTCAATTGAAAAGTGTAAAAAGCTTCTATTTTATATGTCTTTTAGAATTCTCGCAAATCCCGGTTGCAGATATTACTAGCGGCTCTTATTTCAATACGCATTCTTATTTAAGAATACTAGAATTTCGTACATTTCTTATAACTTATGTTACTTAAAATATTTACTATTGACGATATTTTTTAGAAAAATTGTTATTGACCATTATCACTTTTTCACACTCACAATTTTTAAACAGTAAATAAGACTTTTTCTGAACGTAAATACTAAGTTTTGCTCGCTCAAGTTTATAATAATACATACAGAAATACCATCATCTCTTATTATAGTTGGATTCTTTATAACAGTACCCTGATTATCCCTCAATTCTTACATTTTATTTTAATTATAGATGCAGAATGAAACAAATATTGATATAAAAAGTCTCTCCGTGCACCTGATTACAAGTACACTCAGTTGCATAGAGTTTTACAAATTTTGTTGTATAATTAGAAAGTTATATCACTTTAATACTTGTACTCTTTTCATTGGACCAAAATAGTCAACTTGTACGATAGAAAATGGTCAATCTGTCCGAATCGACATTTCCTTATGATTTTTATTTCTAAGAACTATGGCGATACAAGAGGAGATTATAAGAAGCCATATGCGTTCCAAGCTGGATGAACCAGAATCATGTTTATTTAAGAAAATGAGTATTTCGTTCAATCCAAAAAAAAGTTATAGGCTTTAAAACGATGTCCCTCGATTTAGTTTTTTCGACTGTTATGGTTATATTTAGACAGTAAATTTAAAGAAGCAAGCTTGGACATGTTCAAAACTATTGAAAGTTTAAATTTAAGTAATAATAAATGAAATGAACCAACTCAAACTATTGTAAGCATTTTCTTCTCAATGCCTTTTCGTGGTTCTTATGATATAAAATCATACATTTCTGCAAAGTGAAACATAAGGTACAATAGATCGTTTTCTTTCACATAATTAAATGTTTTAAAATCATTAGTATGTACAATATCTACATATATGAAGAATGTAGTCTTCATCTGTACAATTTAGGAAGGTCATTGATAAGTACCTTCAGCTGATGTAGTACAATTTCTAATGGAAAAATGTATAAATTATTATTTTGTTTAAGAGTGAAATATTGAAGATGCATTAATATTTTTTTCAGTTAGTTTTGAAAATCAGTTCGTTCAATTGATGCACTTTATTGTTCTAAAAAGACCTAAAAGACCCATTTCAGCATGGTATTTGAAAATCACATTTTTCCTAATGCTTTCAGGAATATAGAAGAGCATCGGCTGCTGTATACCTATACCTGGTCGATGTTCCGTCTGGTACTCATAACCAAATGTTTTTAATTCTACAACCCATCTGGGAATTCTCGGGTTTATATCTTTCTTATCTGGTGCTTATTTGAGAGAACTGCAATCTGTTATAATTTTCGAACAGATCGCTACAACATAGATGTGAACACTTTTTAAAGCACGAATCATTGCTAGCATTTCTAATTCAAAACTAGGATATATACTTTCTACTTCTGTAGTTCTTTTGGAGAAAAAGAAAAACCGGGCGAAATTTCAAATCTTGATTTTGTTGCAATAACGCTGCTCTAAAACTTAATAACAAAGGCTCTTCCGTTAATTTTACCTTTTACATTCCAAAAGAATCCGTTTAGAATTCACTCATCAAAAACTTCGAATGTTTCCAGTCTCCTTCTTGGAATAATTTAAAGCAACTAAATTAACTCACGCTAGTGAGTGTTTACTGTCTTTCTAGACTGACAAAATCATAACCACAAAAAGAGAAAGCACTAAGCTACCGATTATTGCTGTGGGTACTGTGTGATCAATCAACGAACCTAACTTAAAAACTGCTACGAGGTCGGAATCAATCAGGGAAAATGAGTGACAAAGACAAAAACAAACTTGGTCTGGGAGGAAGGGAACACACAAAATGTCCCCGCTATGGGCAGGTGCCTGTCAGAGCGAACTTAACATGTCCAAGGTGTGGAAGTACTTATCATCAGGGATGTGCATCAAGATATGAAATTCTCTCCGATAGTGCTGTGATAAAATGTTGTGATTGGAAGCGTTTCAATTCCCCAAGTAGTTTTAAGCAGGATGACAGTGAAATACTAAAAGGTTTGGACACAATTATGTCTTGCATGTATACAAAGACGGCCCGAATGGATAAAAACATAGAGCACATTAAGGCCGAAGTGGATGACGTTTCAAATAAACTCGTCAACTTGACAGAGAGAGGCTTTTTGGCTGTGAGGAAAAAGTCAAAGGTCTGAAGGGACAATTTGCAGGTCTAATGAGTAGAATGCAGCCAGAACAGAAACTGAAGAAAGAAGTGCATCTTCTGGAAGAGATGGAAGAAAGACAACGACGTTCAAGGAACGTGATATCTTTTAATGTACCAGAGTCTACTGAGAAGGAACTGAGGGATAGGATAGCTGATGACCTTCAAAGGGTATATTATTGGTACAAAATCTAACTATTAATAAGAAAAGAATCTGGATTTACAGGCTTGGAAAGCGGTCAAGTGGAGAGGAAGAAGTGAGCGACCGTAGCCTGCCAGCCAGACACTTAAAGGTAATCTTTTCAAATCAGGAGAAAGCGAATATGGTGCTGAGGGACAAGGATCAATTTCATAAGGGAGGTGCAAATGCCAAACCAGACAGAACTCCAATGCAACGTGATTTCATGGCTCAAGTTGTATCTGAGCAGGAGGCCAAAACACTAGTATCGTCACATTTGAAGGAGTTCAAGGACATGTGCAAAAATATTGCTGCGCTTAATTCTAACATTGATTGTCTTATTTTAGAAGTAAACAAATTGAAGCGAGATTTTATTTTACTAACGGAAACGTGGCTAAACCCGGAGGTTACAGACACGATAGTGAAAATACCAGGCTATAAAGTATACAGAAAGTATTTTCCAGATAGAAGAGGTGTCGGAGTAGCAATTTACATCAGTGATTCAATTTGCGGGCTGATACCGAAAATAGCTATGGATGATGAGTAAAATAATATGGTTGATCAGTTTTGTGAGGCACTATACTAGATTTGTTAGATTTCGAAAGACGACTTTTCTCATAGGTTGCCTATGTAGGCCACCTCATTCCACAGGTGAGAAGGGCAATAAACATATGCGTATAAGCTTACATTAGCTACTGGGCTACTACCTTCTGATCATTTGTTTGCAGAAATGATAATTGATAGATAAATTGAGACAAGTCTTGTCGATTTGACTCGGTTCACTGCAACTGTAATAAATTATGTTCTTCGGCTTCAGACATTCCCTTGAAGTATATCCTAGATTTAGACAGTTGTAACATCTAAATGGAGGTTTGGATGAAGCTTGAATGTCAGCTGGTTCTACGTAATTTTTCGATTGAGCATTTGTTATTTTGAGTTGAAGGAAGACCTCATACCTGCTTGATTTCTTAGTTGAAAATCTGGAATTCCATAGATCATATAATCTGCTGCCTCTTCATTATCAACTAGAACTGGATTGCATAGGGCTAATTTTTTTGTCTCAATATCTGCAAAATAACTTGTAAAATTTTTAATTTCATTCTTCAAGCAGCTTTCGTCGAATTATCACAGCAGGAACAATGTCAAAGCACACAACAGTCCCCCTTATTTTGATAACTGGTACTACGTTAAAGCACATAGAAATAAAACATATTATGTAAGGTAAATTATAAGATTTTAATTATTGATTATAGATTCTTAAGCTTATATCCTACTTCTTATACTGTGGTGACGAAGTTTCTTCATAGTTGCGAGTAATTAACAAGTTTATTTGATATAAACGAAAATTGTATTTAACATTGATGTGTGGATCTTTCTACATTCATCAAGATCGTTCAAACTGACGTTGCCGCTGATAAAGCAAATAAGCAGATAGGGGAGACTACACTGTTAGAAATTTCTATAGCGATTTTACTATAAATGTAATGGAAGCAATATGCATATACGTGTAGTAAATTTAATATACCATCATCTTGTAAAATTAATATACATGTATAGTAAGACAGAGCGCGTGAAAGTTGAAAGTTCTTTGATGCACACAAATCTTGTCAAATATTTAAAACTAAAGTAATAACCTACAATTCATCGTCTAAATTCATATTTTCAATCAAACTGCAACGTACAGGTGAGATTTTCTTCAAAATTCACTTTAAATGTCAGAATTTTAACAAAAAAACCGCTGCTTTTAGGTTAGGTATCTTAATTATTCGCTTAATTGAACTTTTCCACTTAAAACCCAGCATAATTTATGTTTAACTAGAAAAAAATATCATGCTTTATTATTTGGAATTGAAGATTACTGCCAAAATTAATTTTAATTTGTGTAAAGTGAATTTATCTGACTTTTCTAAGAGTTGACCAATATACATGTATATGAAATTTACTATGCAGCCTCTTAATTGCTATTTCATAGATCGAGTTTTTAGATTTACTATACAAATGTATCGTAAATCTATATTAAAATTGCAAACATTTTTAACAGTGTACCCTGCAGTAGATAATCATTAATTTAAAATAATAATGCATGTAAAATAATTAGTTAGATTTGATTAATAGTTGGGGCAGTACACGTGTTAATATATTTAAATTATAACTAATTATTTTAGGCTTATTTGTGCTTTTAATTAATGATTATCTACTGTAGGCTCTTTACCTTTAAAGAAGGATTTGCACTGGCCCGAAAAGTCGTCTAGGAGAATAATTTGGACGCCAGCTACTTCGTCACGTTGTCAGGTGTGCCAACTGAAAAAGTAGTGAGCAAAGTGGAGTTGAACGTAGTAACGGTAAGGAAACACAAAAAAACTATTTCCTTTGCTTATAAATCTTTACTTAGATAGCTTTATCTATTGTAAACCAACGATACCTTATTTTTCACTACTCAGTGAAAAGCAACTTACACACTTGGTATCACTATTTTCTTAAATTTCATAAATTCAAACGACAAAATATTACCAAATATACCAAAATAAAGGATACAAATGGCGCCAAGGTCTCAGAATCATGAAATACAAATATTTTAGAACCTCAGAATTTGAAATTTAATTAATTCTACATACATAGAAAATAATTTCGAATAACTGATTAGATAACTCCTACTGTCTATAAAGATTTTTGTAAATTGGTAGAATATGAATCAAAGTTAGACCAGATACGAATTACTTGTAGTTATCTCTTTGAGTTTACGAGGTAGTTACAGTTTAAAAATTGCATTTGAAGTTCTACGTGGATATTCATGTATATTGATCCAAAATAATACCCGAATTTCTACGTAGACTTTGTCACCTGGGAAATCCTCTTCAGAAAAACTAAATATCAGAGGATCCCTTATTCTTCAATTCTATATAGACAATAAACTTCAAGTTGACAACACTGTTCTAGTTAACCTCAATATATTTATTTCCCATCAAAATTGTTAAAATTAAACACCCGTTCCTTTCGAAAAACAGATTATAAAAAACAACATCTTTTTACCATTTTTACGAAAAATCTAGAAACTAAAATCTGCCGTTACGTTGACGACATAGACTAGATGAACTACACAAGTTCTTCGATTTCATCAATCAATTACACCCTAATATCCAGTTCACCATGAGAATTGAACAAAACGGAAAATTACCTTTCTTGGACGTACTAGTTTACGAAATATCTGATAACACTTTAGGACATGAAGTTTATAGAAAACCCACCCATAAAGACATATACCTACATGCCTCCTCCCACCACCACCAACCATCGCAGCAGCAATCGGTCATCAACTCCCTTGTTTTCAAACCACCATATTTGAACCACTTGCGAAAATAGGACAACTTCTAAACAACTGGGAGTATATAAAATCCCTTTTCTTGTGGCAAAGTCTATATGGAAAAAACGGGAGTGCGGTGAGCCAACGTGTAAAGGAACATGAGAGTAAAGTCAGGCTAAAACATTTCACGCAATCAGCACTAGCTGAGCATCATATAGAAACAGAACAGAGAATTTTATTTGACAAAACAACCATCATCGCAAAAACTTACAATATTTTTCCAAGAAAACATGGAGAAGCAATCGAATTCTTAACACACCCTAATAACATCGATAGGGACAATGGATATAATACCAATCCGATTTGGCTTTCCGTCCTCTCGGGTTTTTTAAAAGAGACTTGATTGGCCAATCAAGTTCGACTAGTCTCCACCATGGGGCGCTCTGGCGAATCACTAGCATCGTAGAGAATACATATGAGAACAACAAACCTGAAACTTCAGTTTCAGGTCAGCCCTGAAGAAGTGAACTGCAATGTTCACGAAACGTTGGCAAGATTCGTAGTTTTTCACAGGATTGAAACATGAAAATGCTTTAAATTTTTAATTTATTATAATGAATCATCGTGAAAGCATTAAATCTATTATTAATAGTCTTATTGTGCAAGTAATTGTTCACCCGATTTGAATAATTTATTCTTAATCTTTAAGTATTGGTTAAGGTATGGGTTTTCATTTATATTATCAATTTTATAGCTGTTATATTCGACTCAAGACTAAAATTCTAAACCTATATATTATTCGAAGTGTCTCGTTGTTCCGAATTTTCGGGGCGACTAGTCCACCGTCTTTTCGAACTCCCTGAATTTTTCTAAACGACTGAACACAGCCTAAATTATTATATAAAAACTGAAAGAACAGTCATTTATTCATATTATATTATAGCAAGATAGTAAAGTATTAAAAAAATCTCTTGTTCAATGAAATCCTACTATTTTAGAAACAAATAGCCATTTTCATTTTGCTCAATGCATAGTAACAATATTTCAGTCAAAAATAAATTTAGAAAAAGAAACTCATTTTGCAAAAGATTTGATTGATTCATAGTTCCCCTTAAATTCGAAGGAAATCTCAATAGTGAACTGTTTCATGACAAGTAATATAATTAGTTTTGTATTATGAATATCCTATTCCTTCTATATAAAGTAAAAAAAAAACTTCCGTCTAAACAACTTTATTTTTTTTAAATTTAAAATATTAAAATTTTCAATTTAAATTAATAAGCAGAAGAGAACATATTTTTCAGTAATATTTTTTAGAAATTATATAATTAACGTCATAAAAATGATCATTATTCGAATAGAGGAAAAGTTTGAATAATCCTCGAAGTAAATATAATGGAACCATGAGAAACATCTGCCCGAACTGCCTGGGACTTTGTGCAATATTAGCACACTTTTTCACTTTAAAAATTTATCAATACTCTTTTTTACCAAATTCATAATATTCACAATTTTTCTGCAATACATCGTGGACTGAGTTTGGTTCCTCACTCAAAATTTTAATACTAAATTCAAAACTTCTTTTCCCAAGCCATTGTCGAAAATAACAAGATTCTTTTGGATTAAATATTGAAAAGTTTAAGATCTTTCACTAAAATGAAATTCATTCATGATTTATAAAATTTTGGTACACTTCCAAGATTCCATGAATATTTTTAAACTTTTTGCATGAAAATTTTTCTTATACTCCATGCAATATGGAATCAACTTCAGATACACGGAGAAAAATGAAAAGTCAGTCTGCACATCTAGATGTTTAGGCTGACTATATTTGAGGGTCAACTATGGGGCAGCCTTCCAGATATTCAAAGCGACTGTCTCTCGAATTTTAAGACCAGAGGTTCAAATAAAAATTCTCGGAGGTTCGACTTGATCATCATAGAGGATTGATTAGTTCATCTCGTATGGTCGACTGGATCATTTCAGATAGCTGATTCCAGTCTCTCTTTTTGTGGCTAGCGAAGTGCGTGAGACATAATTTGATATGCACAAAAAGTGCACACTGAAAATATAGTGTTTGGAGAAAAAGTGGCTAAGAACACGGCGTGACTGCACTGAATCTTTCAGTTTAAAATTAGCCTAATTTTCACAAGTTTGCAATTTATGTTGAATGATTTTATATATTTTTCACAGCATACTCTTAAAGTTTTAAAGTTTTATATGTCTGAAGTGTTAATACTTCAAGATTGTAACATTTAAGATCCGACGAAATTTTTAACTGAAGATGAGAAAGTGACATTAAGACCAACCGCGGAAAGCAGGCACCTTCTGAGAGATGATCGCGATTTCAGGACAGGGAGGAAAATGGACATACAGGTTCCTTCTAAGCCCCAAGGTCTGGCTGAAACGGATGACTCCCTTGGTGAGGATATCTCGGAGGAGTCCGACCTCTGGACCATCAGCTGTTTAGTTTATGGTGCTGCTGAAGCTCTGTGTGATTCAGATCGAAGGCTAAAACCGACGCTAAATCAAACGACCAAAAGACGCCTACATAAACTGAACAAGAAGATTGGATGAGCAAGACAGAATGCGTCCCGTGTTTAGTGTGTGATTGACTACATAACATCTGGTAGACCGTTCACGGAAAGGGTCCGAAAGTTTGCTCAAGAAGGTGTTATCGGACGCAAAAAGGAGAATACAGAAGAGGGAGCGATGAATCAGGAAGAATCAACAGTTTCTCGCTGATGCATCGCGCCTCTTCAGCGATCTCCTTGCTTCTGTCAAAAATCCGCCAAAGCCTATAGAGGTAGAGACTTTTTGGAGAGAGGTATCCAAGATCCAGAAAACATTAGAGTTGAAAGGGGATACTAAGAATATCATCCGCTTCAAGGAGTTTTGCGAAAACCTCATAACATCTGATGAGGAATGTCCATCAATCGCTGCCGAAAATTATAATTGTATGATTTATTTCCTTTTATTGAAAAGTGAAAGGTTCCAGACATATGCCCATATGCTATTATACTTTTTCGCGTAGTTTTGTAAAGCGGTAAATCCTATTAATGCACTCTTCTATTTTAAAAGGACCTACATCACCCATTTCACCATGATATTTAAAAATCACGCTGTCCAACATCCTTACCGGGATATAGAATAGTAAATTATTGCCTTTCTTCCAGTACACCACGTCTTTTTACATTATATACATTCTGTCTAGACGTTTTCTTTACATACTAGTAGTCTTGCGCGCGCCAAGGCGCGCGCCTATTAATTTTTGGTATGAAAAAGAATAAACCAAATACTTATTTTTTCCATGTTATTTATTATTAATTAATGTTACAAAATATTTGTAAAAAATAATTAGAAGGCACTACATGTAGTGCCTTGTACGTAGCCTTCCATAAGGAGCTCCTTTTCATATTTTTTCTCTGTTGAAGCTAAAGGAGTAATGGATTTTTCATAATTTATTTGTAGGTAAATTCTGCCACCGTTATCATCTTGAAAAAATTGTGAATATAATTATAATTCAATTTATTATAATCGGCTCTTATATTTGTTCAACACTTAACTTATTTGTAAATTATATTGCCGTAATAGATTTTTTATTTTATAAATTAAAAGAAATGTTATTTATAAAATAAATTGTGAAATATGTGTTTTAACATGTATATGCGCATATAAATTTCAAATTGATAAATACTGCGAATAATATTAATTTTCATAATTATATAAGCTTTACAAAGTTTAAAAAAATGAATGATACATAGAATAGTGGCAGTAATTACCAATCTTTCAGTTTTCAAGAAATATAATAACAAAATTTTAAATTGTCTATTTGCTCCGCAATTATTGCTCTTTATACTCTATAATAATCCTTCGCCACTAATATTTTATTATGCATTGAGAGATGTAGTAAATTTTTTTCATGAAAAATTAATTTTCTAATTTTTATCATAAATGATGCACGATATTACGAAAAAGTAAAATGTATTTTAGTATAGCTTTTTTATACATGAACATTTTTATCGTATCTGTTGTTTACATCAAAATGATTAAATTCTTTTATTATAAGAAGAAAATTATCCTGTCGATAGAACTTTCCAGGCCTTTATAAACGTTACAGTATCTTTCTTATTA
Source organism: Andricus curvator (assembly GCA_932195095.1). NCBI lineage: Eukaryota > Metazoa > Arthropoda > Insecta > Hymenoptera > Cynipidae > Andricus > Andricus curvator. Next base: position 22,293 of record CAKNYM010033109.1, read on the forward strand.
AAAGCTAAATCGAACAAAAACTTTTCAAACAATATTTTTTTTTTCCTTTTGCGAAAATTTGTAAATTTTTTATTATTCAAAAAATCTATATTGGTTGATCAATTCGTGTTTTTGATTGGAAAATAGTGTCTTTAGTGTATTTTTTTCAAAATAGTAGTAAAACAGCGTCATTGCTTGAAAAAAGTGTCAAATAGTGTCAATAGTGTCTTTTGAGCCCGAGGCCTGAATTTGTAGTTTATTATTCTAAGGGCGGCTACAGCCTAATTTATTTAAGAATAGTGACCTATTCAAACCGAAAAAAGCAGAGAAATTGCCCTACAAAAAACGTCGGATTGAAAATTATTCGAAAGTATTGTATTTTGAATGCGAAGTTGTATAAAAGCAGACTTCCAGAGAAAATCTCGGGAGTGCGCAGCAATAATTTTTAATTCGACGTTTTTTGCAGCAAGACTCATTTCTAATCCAAAAAGTGACTTAAAGTAAATATGTGCATCAATAGTGTGACTGATGTTCTTTTGGATTTGAAAGCATTTCGAAAAATTCAATTCATAAAACTTCAAAGAATTAAAGTTAAAATTTAAAACATGGAAATAAATTGGAAAAAATTTAAAACTCCAAAAAATGTAATTGATTTTAGTAATTTTAAAATGATTTTGGAAAAATACAAGGGAATTCAAAAGAATTTTATTGAATGTTGAAGAATTCAAAATGAGGTTAAAACACTTCAAGACGAATTAAACACAAACTGAAAAAAAATATCCATTGAACAGAATAGAATTATTGATTTAATTCAAAAGAATTCAGGTAAATCAACAAAATTCGAAAGACATAATAAAATAATTCTGAATGAATGAGTAACAATTCAGGGTGAATTCAAATTAATTGCAAAACATATTTGAAAATCTCTACAAATCTGTGAAAACCTAAAAAACCCCTCACTTCTTGTTAATGAATTTCTTAAAGTACAGGGAAATATTATAAAATCCCGTGAAATTATATGAAATTTTAAAGTATTTTCTTGAATCCTGGAAAATTTTTGAAAATACCTTGGGAGCTTTTAAAATCCATTAAAATCATTGAAATCTTCGGAAATCGCATAAAATTCATTTAAATATTCTAAAATATATTGAAACCTCGCAAGTCCTATGAAATAGTTTCATATATTCCAAAGTTGTAAACAAATTCTTTAAACTCTCAGAAAAATTTGTTAATTCCTCTTAAAGTCATTCAAAGCCTTTAAAATTCCCTAAAAAATTAATAATATCTTGAAAGTGCATTAAAGTTTTTAAAAATACTTTATAATATTTTAAATCATTTCAAATCCTATTAGGTTACCGAAATAAATTCAAAATTGCTTGAAATCTTTTGATATACCCTAAAACCTGGCATAGGTCCTATTAAATCGATCTATATTTTCGAAATTTTAGAAAACTCTTCGATACAATACCCCATGCACATTTTGTCAAATCTCTTGAAAATGCTTTAGAATCTTTTTAAATACTTTAAAATATTTCAAATCCTCTGAAACCAATTGAACATTCCTTAGAATCTTTTGAAATACTGTTAAAGTTATCAAATCCTTTCAAACCTTTGGAAATCAATTGAAACATTTTAAAGCTCTTGAAAATGCTTTAGATCTTCTAAAATACCATAAAATAATTCAAATCCTATGAGTAACATTAAATTACTGAAATCAATTCAAAAATTCATAGGATCTTTCAAAATACCCTAAGATATTTAAAATCCTTCACAATATTTTAGAATTCCTTGAAATTTTTTAAACTCTTCAAAATCCCTTGCAATTTTTAAAAGCACCCTAAAATATTTCCAATCCTTTGAAACTCTTTCAAATTATTGAAATCCTTTGAATCTTTGAAAATCTCTTGAAACTTTTTAAAGCTTACGAAAATGTCTTGACATCTTTTAAAATACTCTTAAAGTTCTCAAATCCTTTACCATTTTTTGAAATTCCTCAAAATTATTGAAATCTCTTGGAAATGCTTTGGAGTCTGCTAAAATATCCTAAAATATTTCAACCCCTTTAAAATCTGTTGGCATTCATTGAAATTATTGACATCTCTTTCAAATGCTTTGGATTCTTT
>CAKNYM010033110.1:0-45735 GCA_932195095.1 Andricus curvator
CCATAAACTATAGAAATACACAAATACGAAAATCGCATTCCGTCACAGCTCTCACCATAGAGGGAACCTTCCCTCTACGGCCTCTACGCTCTCACCTACCTGGAAAATTTTCCTAATGGTCCTCAGTAGAAAAGATCTTTAGCGACCAGTCCCCGCGCAAAAAGACCGTTGAAAAACCAGCGGTCATTTTCAACGGTAGCCCAACGGTCCCTCTCAACGGTCTTTCAACGCTTTCCGAACGGTGCATTTTCGTAAGGGAAATATATCTGTTTATTTAAACATCATGAACATTAATAATTTTGTAAGAAGAAATGTTCATTTTTTTTCCTGGAAATAGTCGCAAAATAATTACTCCATATAATTACAAGTGTTGAGGGTGACAGATGGTGAGGTTATGAGTGTACATACAAGTTGATAGGGTGCTTATTGTTTTGGAGTTTATTTTTCAGAAGGAGAGAGTGAATTAGTATGTAAAAAACTAAATTATAATAGATTGATTGTAGACAAATGAAAAAATAGAAATGTTCACTGAAAAGCAGTTGAAGAATAAATTTTTTATTTATGAAAATGAAGAGGAAGTGAAAGTTTTAATTGACTGCATTTGACGATTCTGCATCCATAAGTAGTGAAGAAATTGTTTGAGAAATATGTGTTCATGTTTAAATATTATGAGCATTATTAATTTCCTAAGAAGGAATGTACGTTTTTTTCCTGAAAATATCGGGAAAATAATTTTTCTTTATAATAACAAGTGTTCAGGGTGACAGATGGTAAGGTTATTATGAGTGTACATAAAAGTTGACAGGGTGCTTATTGTTCTGGATGTTATTTTTCAGAAGGAGAGCGAATAAATAAATAACAAAATTATAATTCATTGTAGACAAATGAAAAAAATTAAGAATTGTAACGCTAAGATGTATATGACTTCCACAATTACTGTTGTCTTTGACAGTTGAAGGGTTGCAGTACATAACTAGATAACCAACAAAATCGGAATTTCGCAGAAGAGCGAAATAACATTCTGAAATCACAATTTAAAGATAAAACAACGGTTAACTCACGAGCATAGATGTTTATAAATTGAGGCCAAAAAAGTATGATTAAACAATATTATCCAATTCCGAGAAAAAGAATGTGGAAGTTTACAATTTGAAAGCGACAGGAACCTAAAATTGGAATAGGCTTGTTTGCGAATCACGAAAAAAAGTGCAATTTTCAGTTGACGGAAAAAAAAACACTCACTCCCGATATTTTGAGTTTCTAAATTGGAAGCAAATGAGTTTGATTAGAAAAAGTTAACCAATTCCGAGTAAATCATTCAAGAATTTTGAGGTTCAAATTTCATGGGTTTTGAAAATCGTCTTTGGGTAGTGACTAAAGATCTATTTCTCAGTTTAAAAAAATAAGAAAAACTTGCTCCTGAAATCTAGGAAGGCTGAATAAGAATAAAACAGTGTTCATCAAAAAACATTATTCTGTGGCTTATTGTAGAAAATTAATATTCAAGATTTTAGGTTGGAATGTGATTGGTACTTTGGTGCTGAAAGAAGTGGCTAATAGTTTTATTCCAGGGCTTTTTCTTTGAAAAAAGTAGTATTTCATTATTTTATTGCATTACAAAACTTTTATAAAGAGGAAGTTGGTCAGAAAAAGGTTTAAAAATAGGTAAGTGGTTAGGCACTTAAAAAAAAGTAGATGGGGGACAAGTACAGAGAGTCAGTTAACTAGTTTGGAATTACCAATCTTTTTATTACTATATTAAAATGATCTTTTAAAAAAATTCTGTTAACAAAAAATGTATTTGATCGCATTTGTTATTAAATTTTTTTTTTCTTTGGTATGTTAGCGAAAGAATCACTTTACATAATGGAATATTATTTTTTAATTTATGTGTCATATTATCACTAGGATTTCAAAACACATATCGTGAAATGCCTCTGATGTTAGCAAAACAATTATTTTCGAATTAAAAATTCAGAAATGTGCAAATAATTCGAAATAATAATTGTTTTTCTACCTTCAGTTCATATCGTAAGTTATTAAAAATAAGCTAAATACTACACAATTTTCAAGATAATCATTTTTTAAATAATGCAAAAGACCTTCTGAACACAGTGACTAAATGATTGTAGAATTAAAGTATGTCTAAGTCTCCGATTTTTCAAAGGCAAAGTTTTAAAATTTTACGCAAAGCAGTGTTTACAATAAAAAAAGTTTAAATTGTACAAAATGAAAAAAAATCGTTTGTCACAGTGTAATCTCATATTACGCCATGTCCAAAACCAATTTTCCACATCAGCTAAAATACATTCATAATAGTATTAAAATTTGTGCTAATATGTTCTTTATTACGCTTTATTTTTGACCGATAAACTTATTTCAACATTTGGCAACGGTTTATTACAGTATATTATGGTTCAACTTTGAACATCATTTTCTCAATTCGACAGTTGAGGGGCATGGTGTACTATAACTTTGAGGCGACGATATATATTTTAACGTTAAAATTCTTAATTTTTTCATTTGTCTACAATGAATTATAATTCAGTTATTTATTTATTCGCTTGCCTTCTGAAAAATAAAATCCAAAACAATGAGCACCCTGTCAACTTTTATGTACACTCATAACCTTACCATCTGTCACCCTCAACATTTGTTATTATAAAGAAAAATTATTTTCCCAATATTTTCAGGAAAAAACGTACATTCCTTCTTAGGAAATTAATAATGTTCATGATATTTAAACATGAACACATATTTCTCAAACAATTTCTTCCCTACTTATGGATGCAGAATCGTCAAATGCAGTCAATTAAAAATTTCACTTCGCTTCATTTTCATAAATAAAAAATTTATTCTTCAACTGCTTTTCAGTGAACATTTCTATTTTTTCATTTGTCTACAATCAATCTATTATAATTTAGTTTTTTACATTCTCATCATAATGAGAAAGTATTGGTTTTATGTGAAAAATGACGTTCTTGGATTCCATAAAATGTCGACGTTTTGAGGCCCCCTGAGTCAGAAAAAATAGTTTTTACGTCGGTGTCTGTCTGTCTGTCGTTGTCGTCGTCGTCTGTATATCGGATAACTTTTGAAATACGAATCAGATTGGATTGTGCTTTGGCACACAGTTTCAGGGGGCAAAAGAAAAGATCGAGTTCTTTAACCAGCCATTGTGGATGAAAATTCAAAAAATTAGAGCATTTTCAAAATTTTTTAGACCATTTTTTTCCAAATTTGAAAATTATATGTGGGGCCGCTTATAGTACTCGAAAATTTAAACAATTTATCTTCACAACTTTTTTTGATAAAAAGAAAATTGTCCGAGTTACAGCATTTTCAAACTCCCCCCAAAAAAACGAAAAGTAACATTTTCGGCCAAACAACGCACGATACGAAAAAAAGTCAAGATAGGAAAAGTGTTTATTTTCGCACGTCCTACAAGATTATCATGACGACTTTTCCAGTTTTCTTGAAAAAAATCGAAAATTCAAATTTTGATCGCACAAAAAATAATGAATTATTATACATTCTCATCATAATGAGAAAGTATTGGTTTTACGTGAAAAATTACTTTCATGGATTCCATCAAATGTCGACGTTTTGAGGCCCCCTGAGTCAGAAAAAATAGTTTTTACGTCGGTGTTTGTCTGTCTGTCGTTGTCGTCGTCTGTATATCGGATAACTTTTTAAAGACTAATCGGATTGGATTGTGCTTTGGCACACAGTTTCAGGGGGCAAAAAAAAGATCGAGTTCGTTAACCAGCCATTTTGGATGAAAATTCAAAAAGTTAGAGCATTTTCAAAAATTTTTAGACCATTTTTTTCGAAATTTGAAAATCATATGTGCAGCCGCTTATAGTACTCGAAAATTTAAACAATTTATCCTTACGACTTTTTTTTATAAAAAGAAAATTGTCCGAGTTACAGCATTTTCAAAATCCAAAAGAAAAAACGAAAATTCACATTTTCAGCCAAAAAACGCACGATACGAAAAAAAGTCAGGACAAGAACAGTGTTTCTTTTTGCACGCCCTACAAGATTATCATAACGACTTTTTGAATTTTCTTGAAAAATCGAAAATTCACATTTTTATTGCACATGAAATAATGAAAAATCGAAAATATATATATATATGTTCCAAAGACGACTTGAATACTTTTTTTCTCCCCTTTTCAGATAGTTGGAAAAAAATCTTTCTGAGTGTAGGATTTATTATAAAGATACGGAAATATACGCTGAAGTAAAGGAATTACCTTCTTCATTTTAAATCAAATACAACTTTAGTCATTTTTATCTGAAGAACATTGAACATAGCATATGGTCGTTGCGAAGCGCGACGACCAAATTGCGCGCAGCAAGCGCGCTCAAACTTTTGGGTTTCTATTATACGATGAACAGAAACGAGCGTGAAGCGCGAGGTTCACATGATGATCATACCAAATATCGAGCGCGAAGCGCGAGTGTCGTGATGAGAATGTGTACCTTAAGGTCGATAGAACCTTAAGTAAATTAGTTCTTCTTTTTATGTAAAACTGACATAATTAAACCAAAAGCAGGTCATAACGATGAAGCTTACTAAGAGAGTATTAGCCTGCGAAGCGCGCAATAGCGAGCACACGAAGTGTGAAAACCTAGACGACAAATGTGTCCGAGCGCGTAGCGCGAGGTGAATACATTATCGAGCGCGAAGCGCGATTTCCAACAGATGCGCGCCGTAAGCGCGCTGAAACTTGCGAGCGAAGCGACCCGCGCGCGATGAGAATGTGCCCGCGAATCGGGCAGATTTTTATTTATTCACTCTCTCCTTCTGAAAAATAAACTCCAAAAGCAATAATCAACTTGTATGCAGCCCCCTGGAACTCTGAGTTGAAGATGTACAATGTGTTGACGGTGGCCGTGTGGTGGCGCCAGCTATGCAGTTGGCCTATGTTCGTTGCAAATGCATGCCAAAATAATAAAATTTAATTTAATAACACATTAAAAGTACATTACTGATAGTGTCAAATAATCTTTGAGTGTTTTAAGTGATCTTTGGGACATTTGTCATCTTCTAAGCGAAAGAAATCTGCGAAAAACTGCTTTCAGATGTAAAAATCTGCATTTATTTACCAATGCTCCAAAATACCCCCAGTGTTAAAATTTTGAATAAAAAATGGCGAAGTACGTTTGTTTTGACTGTAAATCGGGATACAAAAGTAATCGGGAGCAGGGCAAAGATAACAAAATACAATTTTTCAAAGTGCCAAATGATCGAAATATTATTAAACAATGGCAAATAACTATTTTAAAGGATGATGTCAAACTGAAGCCTGGTGATGCAGTTTGTTCGTTGCACTTCAACCCAGGATATATCATCCGAGAAAAGGTTTTTGTACATTAGATTATAAAAAAATAATATCTTAATATATTTTCAGGGTGACAGCTGAACCGGGAATTTTGTGAGACCGGGAAATGGCCGGGAATTTCATGAGACCGGGGAAAACCGGCATATTACATATAATTATTTGTGTAATTTTTAAATATCCGAGAAGAAAATAGTCTACCTTTTATAATATTTTTTATTATATTATATAATATAATATTTTTTATTATATTATATAATATTTACTTTATTTATTTATTAATTTAAATTCATTTTGGATTTTCAAATATTTTAATAAACAAATTATGTATTTTAATCAACTTCTTAGAGAGAGGGTAGATAAAATTATTAAAATAATACCTAAGTTCTAGAATGAAACATTTTTTTATACATACATACGTTTTTAGTGAAAGTTAAGTATTAAACATACATATGCTTTCACCGCAGCAACAAAATAATAACAATTTTTTAACAGAAAATAATCAATTTTATATATGTATAACTGTATATAAATTTCTTATGCCTCTTAGTATTTGTATACAAGTATTTTCTTTCTAAATAATTTGTATTTAGTATATAACATATTAAATATTTTAACAGATTTTATTAAATGTCTTAAATAAGTCCTTCTAAACATCTTTCAAAATGATTCGGATTCTTCTCAAATTTCGTTTAAATCCTGCAAAATTAAAAATATTTCCTTAAAATCTTCCAGATTCATTTTTGACAATTTTAGAAATCTTTTTCAATCTTTTTAAATATTCTCTTAAAATTAATTTTTCAAAATAAAGTCATTTTCAATTTTCCTAGGAATCTTAAGAAAATGTTTTTTATTATTTTGAAGCCTTTTACAATTCTTAAAAATCTTCTACATTTATTGTTCGAAACCTGCACAAATCTGTATTTTGTTTTCAATTTAAGCCGTGGGCCAAATTTTGTCAGTGTACGTACACACTTTGTTTAAATTATTCGAAATCATTTCAAATTTTAAATTGAAACTAAATTCAACTTACTTGCATTTTTTCTAGGAATAATAATAATACGTGTTCAATATTTATTATACATCAAAATTCAACAATTTTACTTGCAAATTAAATTTTTTGAAATAGAACAATTAAAATTGTGACTTTCAAAGTTTAGTTTTTTTGTTTAATTTTGAATATTTGATTTACAATTACTGATTTTAAATGAACAGCCAAAAAATTCTAAATATTAAGCAAAACTGTTATTTTCCCTAATTAAAAAATTTCAAATTTTAAAGTTTCAAATTTTAGACTAAAACAATATTTTTAAATTTAATAAAAAGTCTTTAAGTATGGATATATTGTTTTGAAGTTATTTTAGAATTTTAAATAGTTCATAAAGTTTCAATATGCTTTTCCATTTGTTTAACTACTAAGACATTCGAATTTGAACAGTTTAATCTCACGTTAATTCTGTAAATTCTTAAATTTTGAACTGATTTCGAATCGCCTTGTAAAATTAATTATTATTTACTTGCTAATCCTTAATGCACAGTTCAATTTTAAAAATCATTATAATTTATATTCACAGTTGATCAACTAGAAAAATTTTTCATCCAAGATTTTCGATTTCAAATGCTTCTATAATTAAAAAATTTAAATCTAAAATAGAAAATTTTCAAGTGAAAGATTTTTGAATTACGCATTGTAAACTGAATGATATCATAACTGAAACAGATAACAATTCAACTAATTATTTAAAAAACTGTTGAAATCAAACTCGCGCCCATTCCGCCATCTTGATGTGACGTAGCTAGCCGCCAAACGCTTGTAAATAAGCCGGGCGATTCACGCTTTTTTCATAAAAATGCAAAAAAATCAGCACTACCATTGGTGTTTTGTGCCTCCGTGCAAGAAGACGTTTGTCAAAAATTCAGGAAAATTATTCATATCTATACCCAAAGGTGAGGAACGAAAAAAATGGTACAAAATTGTTCGTCGTGACATGTGCCCTAATAACCACATCTTTAACGTCAACAGTATACTGTTTCGAAGATCATTTCAGCGTAAGAAAATATTTTTATTTAAAATAGGAAACTATCAAATATGCTTTTTTGATAACATAAAACCCGTACTTTACTGATATTCAACAGTGTTATATATATGGGATGCCGGGACGTATGTGCACTTTAACCTTAAAATCAAATTGTTTATTTGCGCAACAAGTATTATAAAATTATATATTTTTTAACTTTGGAATCATGCTGCTATTTTTAAAAAAGAGTTTCCGCTAAAGAGCGAATATATATTTAATTCTTATATTTTATCAAGTGCAAAATCAAAGTATTGAATTTTGAGGTTAAGGTCCGCTTTATGTCAACATCTATAGTCGATTATTTCGTTTCCTTTCTATTTATTTTATTTAAACTAAAATAAATACGATATTATAATCTTGATCATATACATAACTTTAAATTCAATTCAATACACCGCTTAGAATATTCAAAACGGTTTGAATAATTTTTCGCTTTGACTCCTCGAGTCTCAGCAACATTGAAACTGGAGCACTTCGCACAGAAATCACTTATCATAAGTGTATTCACTTTTGGCAAATCACTCGAACTGGCTTTAACGTATCCAGGCATATTGATACTTCATAAAAATAAACCCTTTTTGCCAAAAAACGTTGATTATTAATTATTTCATTTGTTTTTATCAATCTGACCATGTATTTTCTTCGGTTTTGACGGCGCGTGACGTCACACCACGTGTTCGAGCCGTGAGGGCGCCACATGTTTTCTTTTATAAATCGATATTTACGGTGGATATTTTATCACTTTTTAATAAATTATTATAAATTATTAAATAAACTAAATTAAGTTTTAATTTCACATTTTAATTCTTTGAGAGTCAAAGTTTATAAAAAACTCAACTATGAGGCAAACAAAATTTTTGTGGATGACCCTATTGTGCCTAAAGAACCTTATTTGAGCAGAGTGTGTGCGAATAATTTTCGCGCATGCGCAGTTTGAAGATGGCTTAATTTAGGCACTGTTTAAAAAGTTGCGCATGCGCACTTTCGAGATGAGGTACTTTAGACACTGGCATTGGTAACTTTAAACACTGGTGTTGGTATCTACTTGAAATAAATTTATATTTAACTTGAACAAATGTTTTAATGATTGAAGTTTTATTTTTAGGGTTTCGTAGCCCCCCCCCCTGGCAAAAGAGCATAAACGCCAACATTTTTTAAAAATAATTTTTCTTCCAAAAATTTTTTTTCACCAAATTTTTTTTCAACAATTTTTTTTCCTAACAACTTTTTCGGACGGGCGTTGCAAAAAATAGCGTGTGATACACGTGCGCATAGGTTATTGGTAACTCGTGTGATTGCATAATTCGCCTGGCGCTCGAAGCACTCGTCTACGTTTTCGCACTCGCTTCGCTCGTGCGCTAACCACCGACTCATGCTTCGAGCCTCCGGCTTATGCTGCAAAATTCAAACTCGCACACAATCACCTATTTTGTGCACTTGTATCACAAATAACTATTTGTTATCTTTGCCCTGCTCCCGATTACTTTTGTATCCCGATTTACAGTCAAAACAAACGCACTTCGCCATTTTTTATTCAAAATTTTAACACTGGAGGTATTTTGGAGCATCGGTAAATAAATGCAGATTTTTACATCTGAAAGCAGTTTTTCTCAGATTTCTTTCACTTAGAAGATGACAAATGTCCCAAAGAAAACTTAAAACACTCAAAGATTATTTGACACTGTCAGTAATGTACTTTTAATGTGTTATTAAATTAAATTTTATTATTTTACCAAGCATTTTCAACGAACATAGGCCAACTGCATAGCTGGCGCCACCACACGGCCACCGTCAACACATTGTACATTTTCAACTCAGAGTTCCAGGGGGCTGCCCTCAACCATTGTAATTATATGGAGCAATTATTTTGCGACTATGTTCAGGAAAAAAAGTATCATTTCTTCTTACAAAATTATTAATGTTCATGATGTTTAAATATACAGATATATTTACTACTCCATTTCTTCAATATTCACAGATGCAACTGAAACTTTCACTTCAATTCTACTTCATTAATCAATCATTTATTCTTGAACTGCTTTTAATTGAAAAATTTCACTATAAACAATTCACTTTTTCTAATTTAATATTATTCATTTATATTTTTAAACTTTATGTGGCAATAAACAGGTTATATACATGTCACGCCGCCAATTGGACACTACTGGCATCATTCGCTGACTTTTTAATACACGCACGGCCATCTTTCGAACACAATTTACCACTGTGCACAAACTATACCTTTTTCGTTGAAATGACTTTTCGATTAAGGGCATGTGACACAGTCAAATACCTACATTACCGACATCACTTTTTCAATTTTCCGATTTTTTTTTTAATCTAAGAACTTTTTTTGTAAATAAAATATCGGGCTGAAACTTTGGAAAATGTATGAGAAGACAATAAACTACGTTTACGTACTTTATTCGATCTGGTATTTTATTGAAATAATGAGTGCAAAGAAATCACAAACGATAATAAACAATATTTTTTAAGGACATGTAATACTTTAATATAAGAAAAATTTAATTTCCCCAATTGTACGTTAGTAGTAATAAATATTTTTGGATAAAAAATTTGTTTACATATTTCAAATATGGACATTTTTGATTCTGTCGTATGTATAAGCCAAATTTGTGTTTTTGTAAACTCATGTGATATTATGCCTTTGGAAATAAATCTTCCGTTATTGAACCTCAAAAAAAAAATGAATGTTTTTAAAATTATTTCAGTAGAAAATTTAATCTAATGATTTATATTTTTAAATAAAATGTATTAATATTATAGATTGTAAATCGAAGAATCCTAGGTGTCAGAAACTAAGAGACTCACTTCCCATTACACTTTTTTTATTTAAGAATACATGGTATAATATAACAATAAGCGTATAAGAGGCTCCTTTTATTATAAAATTAACATAAAATTATTTTTAACATTCACAAATTTTCAAACAGTCTTAAAATAAAAAGTTGTATTTTCATAAATCGTCTCAATATAAAATAATAAATAATATTTAAATTTTAATACATTTTTATTTCTTTTATTTTACGTAAATCTTTATATTATTCGTTATTCGTGACAGGTTTATTGTCGTTCATAACCTCAAACTATAATATATATTACATTTTTGGAAAACCGGCTAACATTCTTCATGCACTGAGCCTAATAAAAGAATTCACATTTTAAAACATTATTTATAGAAAAAAAGTTTCTGCAGCTACGTGCAACGAAAATCATTCACCAAATAAAGAAAATACAGCACTTATTATTTCTACAATATAAAACGACCACTTTTTAATTCATTTCAAAAATTATTTTTATATTTATCCAATTTCACTTTACTTATTTAATATTTAAACAATTTGATTTGCATTTACTTAAAACATTTTGCATTAATTCCATTTTATGGACTTCACTTTTTTAAATTATTATCAACACCAAAGATATTTTACCTAGATGCGGCAAGGGTCTAGTTAGGCCACATGTCACGAGGGCGGCGCTACCGTCACTTTTGTGGCTTCGGCTTTATTCGGTACTTTTCGGCTAAATTCGGCATTGCCGCTTCGTTTAAAGGGATTGTTTGGACCACATACCGCAAGGCGGCGCAATAAACGTCGAGCGGGAATTTAAAATTTTTGCATTATTATGAATTATTTATGTATATTAAAGGACGGAAACGGACTTTTTCCTATTTTGAAATATTTTTAGTACAGATAATTTACTCTTATGACTGAAAAAGAAAAAAATATCCTATAATATAGGACGTAATAAAAAATTAAGAAGTCATTGAATATGATAATGAATTCAGCATTTTAGTAATTACAAACCTATAAATGATAGGACAATTTTACCATTGGACAATAACTTGCACATCTTTTCATTTTCCTCATTAAATATTAGAATTATAATTAGTATAAAAAGTATGATGAATAATAAAAAATAATTCAAAATTAGATGCCGAGTACACAAATGAACGTAAAAAAATTTCGAAAATACAAAGTGACGAATAATAAAATTTTAGGGCTTTAATATAACGATACAAGATTTTTAATTGTCGAAAAATGAAAATCCCCAATTTAAAAATATCCGAAATTATAATTTAACGAATTATATAATTTTTGAATTATACCATTTTTAATTATGCAATTAACGAAATATTAAATTCCCATACAATTTGCAAATTTTCGAAATTTAAGATTTGACGAAAATAAACAATTAGTTATTAAAGATATATTAAATAATAATTATTTATTTTTGTCAATATTAAATTTCGGGAATTAAAAAATGTGAAGAATTTAATAATTGGACAATTATATAGTTCCGTAAATTTTAATTTTGGATATTATTGAGATTTTCAGTTTTGCGGTAAATTTAAAAACCTGTCATTTTGAAATTCAGAGATTTCATAATTCATGAAATTATATATTTCGGAACCCGTTAATTTGTGTATTTATTATCTCTTCACTTTTTATCAGTCCCTACATAAATAATTAATTTAATAAATTAGGATTTATCGTTAGTTTTCGCATAAATCCTTATAAAGGTTTTCAAAGATTATTGGGAAGAAAAAATTATAACGTCAGTGGAGATGTTTAAGAAAAAAGTATTTTTTGAAGCAGGTACGTATTGAAATTTTATTTTTAATTTCTAAACTTTCTTCTTTTTTTCTGGTAATCGATTTTTCTTGTGCGAATTTACTTACTCACATAATTATTTACAATAAATTCTATAATTTGTTATTACAATTGTAATTAAACTATTCAGCGATTTCATAATAAAGTTTTGTATTCAAAACTAAAATGTTGCATTAGTAAAAATTTAATTTTGACATTTGATTCCCTTCACTTTAATTCCATTTTTACTTATGATGTTTCCTTCAATATTCTATTTAAAATTGTACAAATAGACACGTCTATTTGTAATTCTATATTGAAGAATTTCAGTTTGGTTAGAAAATACTTAAAATTAAAAGTTTTGAACATTGAAAAGTTGAACAGCCGGGAATTTTTTTCTTAGGGTGACTTTTTACGAAGAAAAATTACGAAGGAAAATTAATTTGAAAATAAAAAAAAATGTTGCAAAAAATGCAGTCCGTAGGAGTTATAATTTTTTAGAAATAATTTTCTGAATTTTGAACTTTGCTCTGTGAAAAGAAACTCTTAGATTTCAGCAAGCACTCTGAAAATACTTAAAACAATTTTCCACGATTGTTATGATTTTTATTTAAAGTTAATCCAAAGAAATAAAATTTTAATTTGCAGTAAAATATTGAAGCACGTAAAAAATATAAGAAAAAATAAATTTTAAATAGAAAAATTGATGAAAAATAAAAGTACCAAATAATAAATGCCCGAATTTTAATATTTCAGAAATCCAAATTTATCGAATTCTATAATGTCAAAATTATTCAATTAACGAATTATTAAACTAACTTACATTTTTTAATTTGCGAAATTTAAATTTCAATAATTAGTAAATTAATGATTAAATATTTAAAATAATTATAAATTATTTTATCAATCTCGATGTGCTAGATACTTCAAAGATTTTGATTTCTGAATCTTAATTATTTAGGAAATTTAATAATTTGTTACTTTTATAATTCGTTTATTATATAAATTGAAAATTATATAATTCAATTTTGGATTCTGGAAATTTTAAAATTTAAGAATTTATAATTCGATATTTATATTCTTCGTCAATTTATCTATTCTGTATTTTCGGTTATTCCCTTAATGTGAAACAGTTCCAAATAAAAAAGTCAAATTTAAAAAGGTTTCAATTCGGAAGTAGTTTTTTTAAATTTAAATTACAAGACTTCCAATTATGCACTATTGAAGGGTGTCACGGCATAACCGTGTAAGTGCCACTTTTTTCAAAACACGTTTTATTGGCTTAAAAATTCTCTAAAATTCCACCGCACATTTTCATAAAAAATTTAAACTTTGAAATTGTTTAAACAAATTGTTTAAAAATGCGAGATACGGAAAAACTAATAGCGCCATTCGATTCTTCGGAAAAAATGATATAAAGTCCATGCATTGGACAATTTTTTTTCCACCCAACTTGTTATGCAGTATAAATACAAATTCTATAACATTTAATTGTTTATTTATACTCCGTCACCAATCTGGTCCATAAAAAATTGCGAAATGCATATATAATTGATGTAATTTCTTCCGTAGAATCGAATGGCACTATTATTTTTTCCGAATTTCGCTTGTTAAACAATTTGTTTAAACAAAAATTGTTTGAACAATTTAAAAATAAATTTTTTCATGAAAAGTCTTCTGTTAGTTTTCATGCTATTAGAAATTCAGCCTGAAAAAAACAATAAAAAAATTCAAATTCCGATGGACTTACACTGTTTTGACCGCAGTCGACTTTTGACGCTATGTATCTCGAAAAGTATTAACTTTTTACCAATTTTGTTTATTGAGATCTGTAGAGCTCGATCAAATCTCGAATGTACTTCCTCACTTTTTTTTTAAGAATTCAATTTTTGAGAAGGTTTTTTCTCTCTTCTGAAAAATTTATCTCAATGGATCTTCATGCTTTTGTCGCGACACCCTTCAATTGCAAAAATTACGCTTCAATTTTAATTAAAATTAAATTAAATTAAACATTTCTGGTAAATAATCTATATATGATCTACGTAAATTTAATATTTTACTGCAGTATAAAATTCCATTTATTTGTATCCATTGATCATCTAAATCTTCTGCTCACTCACGAAGTACATAATTCAAGTCATAGTACTTCCTGGCAAAGGATATTCGTGGGCTCACTCATTCTAATCATTGACGGTGACTCATTCACGCGCTTTGACGCGGTTGCTATGGAAACAATGAAAAGTTGTAGAGGGCAGCACCTCGATATAGGCGAAAAATAGTTAGCTATATATTTTCGGCGTCCCCACTCCTGACCCTTGCCGCATCTAGGTAAAATATCTTTGTCAACACCTTTTTACCGACTACTCACCTTTTCCATGTGACTCCGCCAACCGGACACTTCTGGCGAATTCAGTGACGTCATAAACTATTTCTCATACGCGCATAGCCATCTTTTCAACGCTCTACACTACGTAGCACAAACTATAGAGTTTTAGTTGAAATTCCATTTAGTCCCTGAGTCGACTTTCGAGTAAAGTCGAAGTCAACTTTACCAACCCTACACTTAATTCCTTGGGTGGGACTCCGATGCCTTAAATCGAACGGACCTCTCTTTCTACCACGTGCGATAGACAACGAGGCGCGATCGAAACCGAAACGATGGTTTCGAAAGCTCTCTTTCTATCGTATATGGTAGACAGAGAGAATCTCATAGTTCTGAAACGACAAGTACGCCTTGTCGTTGGAAACCATCGGACCCTCTCTGTCCACCATATACGATAGAAAAAGAGTTTTCGAAACGATCGTTTCAACTTGCATTGCACCTCGTTGTCTATCTCATACGGTAGAATGAGAGGTCCGTTCGATTTAAGGCATCGGAGTCCCACCCTTATCCTTCATTTTTTTACAACCACAGCCACTCACTGCACAAGCTTGCAGTGACAGCACCAGACAACAAATGTCAACAAACAATTTTCCGCGCACGCGCTTTTCACACAAATTTGCGCCATCTGCGATGGGCAGAAGAACTAATCTCGCACCCCTCAAAGCCTCTCAATCCCCGCGCCGTGGTCCTACAAATTCGCCATTTTCCCCTACAGAGCAGTGCTCCCAACGCGGGCACCTTAGACTACTGCGCATGCGACGCATAAGACGCTTCATTGGCTGCCGTTCGCGGGCTTGTTTGAAATGTTATAATACCATTTTTTAAATGTATCATTAATTATCAGAAATAATTATATTTTAACATGTCCAAGTGGTCCGTAGATGGTTTTTTAATATATTCTGAGCATTAGGTTAAAAAATAAAATGAATATTCCGAAAATAAAAAAAATATCATGTTATTTAATGTAATTTTTATTTTATTTTTTACAACCTTATGCTCAGAATATATTAAAACCCATCCACCTACCACTTGAACATGTTAAAAAAATGATTTTTGATGATTAATAATAAATATAAAAAAATTGTATTTTTTAACATTTCAAATAAGCGCGCGAACGGCAGCCAATGAAGCGCCTTATGCATCGCATGCGCAGTAGTGCAAGGTGCCCGCGTTGGGAGCACTGCTACAGAGTTGACCGAGCCTGGGACATGGGCATGGCGGTAGACTAGTAGAATAGTTTTGACCAATGAGACTGTTGCAAAATCTCTCAACAACAACATCATGGGTCAAAACTGTCCCCCTATGCTACTAATTTACCTCCATGGGACTGCGCCCTTCTAGAGAAACAGCGCTTGCTTCAAAACTCGAGTCAACCCCACCACCGGAGTTTCTGGACTTCATACGACCGTGGCATGGACAAACCTTAATTTCGCAGAAATTGATATGAACATTCAAGAAACAAAACACAAAAAATATCTCTATAATGGCTGACACTAGCAGCATTATGAAGAAGGTAATTAAAACTAAGTAATTTAAGTACCTATATTTTAGAAATTTTCTAGCCGTTAATTGACATCACCAAGGAGTAATAAGGAGACCGATCTCAGCCTGTGTGCGTTCTGAGTGCTCTGACGGCACTGCTAATAAGACCTTCCTCTTCCTTCCTCTATAATCCAGTCGCCACTAACACTTGTGTATGCCCTAATAAGTCCCCGAGGTAACGTTTGTTCAAACGGTCAAAAAAAAGTCCCCTGATTACGAATATTTTTGTTCATTTTTCGAAATCCTGGTCAGTTTTTGTTTAAACAATTTTTTTAACAATATTATTGTTAAATAACAAAAAAATTTACAAAATCAAGTTTAGCATCGCTGAGCAAAAATAAAACTCTTTTTGACCTCAGAATGTATTGCTCCGAAAAATTTTTAATTTGTACATAGTCTATATCGAGGTTAGATGTCTTAAAAGCAAAAAGAAATCTTCCAATCAGATAAAAATTTCACTCCGTTAATTGTTGCTAAAACAATTGTTATAAATAAAAATCCTCATGAGCAGAATTGTTTTTTGTCGTTGAAATTTTTGAATTAATCTTTGATACAAGATGAAACTTTTTACTCTCGTGACATTTCCTCGTACGACTGGCCACTATTCACAGCTTTTTATAAACAATGTATTTGTTATAAATCTACGCCCCCCTACAAGCCACAATTTTCTAGTTATTATCGACGACCTTTTTTTATAAACCTAATTTTTCCGTTCAAAGTATAATTATATTAGTTAGCATTTTCAATACCTGCTCCGTATTGTTTAGAAATATTGTTATTAACGAAAACCCCCAATTAAGAAAATAGATTTAATTTTTTTTGTTATAATCTAGCATGAAATAAAAACGTCCTCTCCTGACATTTTCTCGCACGACTAGCCATTATTTATTCACAGCTTTATAAATAATATATATTTTTTTTAAACATTAATTCTACCGTAAACAGTATATTTACTTTGGTTAGCATTATTAATACCTGCTTCTTATTGCTTATAACTATTGTTATTAACGAAAACCCTTATTTAAAAAAATAGATTAAAAATTATTTTTCAAATCTCTGGCACATAATAAAACTTTATACTCTCGTGACATTTTGTCATACGACAAGCCATTATTCATTCATAGCCTTATGAACAATATATTTGTTATAAATAAATTCAACTATAAATAAAAGATGTATTTTCTAAATCTGAATTAGACAAATGATGACTGACTTCTTGCTTTATCGCAAGATTACTTAGTAAAATTTACATAATTGTCTGCCAAAAATTACATTATTTTGACTAATTAATTAATAAATAATGATTTATAATAATTAATTAATTCAAAGATAAAAAAGTTCTAGAAAATTTAAAGCTTTAAAAACAATGTTAAATGACAAAACTTCATGTTTTAAATTTAAATATTTTCAAACTTGTACATAATTTTTCAGATTTAATAATTTGGAAGAGATAATAGTTAAACAATTTCCATTTTATATCATTTCAAATTAGATAATTATATTGAAAATTCATAGGGGAGGATGGCCTAACTCCGACCCCCCCCCCCCCCAAATGTTTTGGGGCACAGAGATAGCAAATGGAAACCGATTTTTATGAGACCTATTTGGGTTGAAAGGGTATTCATTTTAGCAACTTACTACCGCAAAACAAATGTTTCATCTTTTGACTTCTATAACATGAAAGTTTAAATGTGATAATTCCGACATGTCGAAAAACCGTGGTCTAACTCCGACCCCCCCCCCCCTATTTTTTAAGAAAAATACATATATTAAAGCAAATTTAGATATAGTTAATCAAAATAATGCCATGTACAAAAAAACGCATAATATTTATTCAATACAATATTCAGTTTTAAAGCAAAAATTAGTGATCATTTTAATCGCTGAGTGGCCTGCTTGCTGAGACCAGATATTTGCTCACGTGACTGTCAATTTTGCGATATTAACCCTCTAGATAGCACTTTTATCAACCTTTATTTATGCAAATTTGGCAAGAATTCCTGTGAAATTTCTTTCTCCCAGTTTAGCCTCTGTAGCTCTTAATTTATGCGTTATTATTTGGGTACTTTCGGGAGTAACTCTCTCCTACTTGGAAAATGAAAACGACATGGCCAGTATTATATGTAATCAAGATAGCATAAAGTATATTTTCGAGGTTTTGTTCTCAAAATGCCAGGGGAAAAAGAGATTTCATAAGACATTTTTGCTCAGCGAAACGTTTTACGACGAAAAGTAGCGTGAAGCAAAGGGAGTCGGAGTTAGGCCACTATTTGGAGGTCGCATTTGGGTCACGCGATTTTCCGTTCGAAAATTAAACCTAAAAAATATGATTCACTGGCTTTCTTGACTTACCTCCTGGATTTCGAAAAGATGAGCCCTCGAACTTTCCAAAATAGTCGGATGTTCTCGTGTACATGAATACGTACAGTTTCTAGCAAGATTTGTATGGAAACGACAAAGCGAATTGACGCTTGCCAAAACACGTCCTTGTATATAACTTACAAAAGACTTAACTCAAAGTAGGGTTACCAAAATCTAAAATGTCACTAATGAATGGTGCCTTAAAGAGCACGGTGTTGTTATGGGCATCAGTGTTGTCACCTTGGCGCGAGGGAGGGGGGGGGGGGGTCAGAATTGGGCCATCCTACCCTATATGTCTAAAATTTTATAGAAATATGAACGTTTTAGAAATGAGAATAATATATTCTTATGTGCAGTTTTGTGACATTTTCCTCCCCGAAGTATTACAGAGTCGAGATAAAAATAATATATTGGCGGTGTCAGGTCTTTATATAATTTTCGTGAAAAGTATGATTTAAAAAAATTTCCCGTTTCTTGAATCCACTCAAAATCACTGTTTACATTTCTAACAGTCTGAAATAATACTATTAAAAATCAGTTTTCATCATATCGGCGGTTTTATCATTATTCATTTATCATTTTTTATTCAAAATATTTTCGGTGTGCCTAAAAATCTGTATTCCTGTTTAACGTCCATATTTTCAGAGAGAAATTGAGAATAAACACATGCAGAGCAAGCTCGTTTATCACGAGCTGATCGAAGTCACGCCGAGGCCGGGGCATTTTGCTCCTCGGGCGAGATCGGGTTTCTTTACTACGATAGGCTGCGCGCGCCTACCGCATTGCCGGCAGTTGGCGCGTTTTTTGAAACTCACATATTTACAATGAATAGTACCGAATTTAAGGTTTGCACCAATTTCGTACCTAGTAGACAAGAAAAAGTGATTATGTTATATTTTGTTCACAATGTAAGTAAAAATGATTTCTGGTTTCAATAGATATACAAGAATAAACTCTATTTAACAAATTTAACATTGTAAATTGAAGTTACTCGGTTTACTTTACAGGAAAGTGAGAGGATACATTGATTTATCGATTTTACAAAACATCTAATATGATTTAAGAACACAACTTCCAACTTTAATCAAAATAGCTTTATTTATCAACAACTCATGCGATGATTTTAAGTTTAATTAAAAAACTTTCGTAGGACAACATGGAACCATAATTCAAAAGAAAATTGCACAAGCAAACACGTTTTGTTACAACCGGAATTCCTTTCACTTTATTTTCATTATGAGAGTAAAGTGAGAGAGAGAGAAACAGAAAGCAGCGGAAGAGAAGAGTGCAAGCTCAGAAGTCTCTCCTATGGTGGCGAAAAGCCCGGGGGTAGACGGCGGGCCCCGGTAGACCGGAATGCATAGGTCAGCATTTTGCTACTCAAAGGTGCATACAGAGGTGTTTCATTTGGCTGTTCCTCACAGGTTAGAATCGCTCGTTTCTACCACCCGAACGTACAACGGGAAAAATATTTCCATTAGAGACTTTATCCAGGACATCGTTAACGCGGCTATCTACGTCACGCCAGCTTGTGAGCCCGCGTTAATAACCGTGGTTCTAGGTCGATTGGTGGGGAGCACCCGTGAATGCACGCGTAATAAGCAGTTCTAAAACATCAAGGAAGTCATCGATTTATTAAAGGAATGATACGCCCGGACAAGCCTTTAGAATGGTAGGTCCTCAAAATATACCGCTTGCGTATGTATAAAAATGAAAACGTGAACGACCTATATGATCGTCTACACTCATATATTAGTATTGCGTGGGCCTCACTACAGGCAAAACATTGCAATAGCAATTTCCACCATGATGCCAGTGAATTGTATGTTTTTTTTCGGGATCAACGAAAAATTGGGAGTTTTAAAAATCCTTTCTTCCTATTATTAGTTTGAAACCGTTATCAGATACGCGATGGCCTAGTAGAACAGATTACGTCACAAAGCTTTCTGTTTAGCTAAAAAGATTGTAACCTTCAAGTTCGTATGTTCCGTTGTGATATGGAATGACATTCTCTCAAAGATAAATTGCGTTAGTAAATTGTTGCAAGATCCAAACTTAGACCTTGAAGAAAGTATTGAAATAATTGAAAACGTTCAATCATTTTTGAATAAAAAACGAACAGACGAAGGTTTTTTAGAGTCTATCTCAAGCTACTGATCTGGCAAAGGATGTAGAGGCAGAGATGAAATTTCCAGAGGCAACAGCCGTTCGAAGAATAAAATCCAAGCATGCCAAATACGAATGCGTTGATGAAAGAATTCATGATCCGCGGCATTGCTTCAAAGTTGAGTTTTATTCTACTGTATTAGATACAGCTATCAACTCTTTAAATCAGCGATTTGAATTTTTGAAAAAATTCAATGAGTCGTTTGGTTTTATTTTCAACAGTTCAAATCTGAGAAATATTAATAATTATGATCTGCTTGAAAAATGTAAAAATTTGCAACTAAAACTAACAAAAGAAAGCGAAAATAAATCGGATTTGGAAGGGCTCGCATTATATGATGAACTAATTTATTAGGAACCTATGCTCAATCTGAATTTGAATTCCAAACAAATTGTAACATTTTTGCTGAAAAAGAACTTTCAGCTTGTCTTTCCAAATACATTTGTAGCATACCGAATACTGCTTACATTGACGGTTTCAGTTGCAGCTGGGGAAAGATCGTTTTCGAAACTAAGGATTATAAAAAGTTATTTACGAACAACAATGACCGAAGATTGTCTGTCAAACTTAGCTATCTTTTCTATCGAGTATGAAATCGCAAATTGGTTACAAAGACGACAACTGATAGAAGCATTTGCTGAGATGAAAGCAAGGCGAGTACATTTTACTTGAAATTGTATGCGTAGCGTAACAGCAATCTGCAAAATGCAGTAATAAACTTAACGCGGTGTTAATTCAAATCTCTCACTGAATGTTCAAATAAAATTGATTATGTTAATTACGCAATGAAATTCACTAGAAACAAATTTTTATGCAGTATGCAATATAGATATAAACGATCAAATTATGTAAATAAATTATATATAAAAATGAAGCAATTTATGTTTTATTATTAATATTATTATATAATGATACAAAATGTGTTACAATTACAAATTAAAATTAAGAGGGTAGAAAAAGGTTGAAGGGGCGGCATGCAAATATTTGCACACGGGCGGCCAAAGGTCCAGGAACGGCCCTGGCTGCATTGCTCACATACGCCCCACGTAGTGGCGATTAAAACTTCGAGCGCACTTGCTGAAAAGACGCGCCAGCGAGTCCTGCTGTCCGGGATCGTCAATCAACAGTGAGATTTCTAGACCCTCCAAAGTCTACAAAATAAGTTGGTTGATCAATGTATCACCAGTAGTGAAGATGAACGTATCGAATTTAGAGGACGAAAATGTCAGGTTTTTTATTAACATTGGCGCCGACGTCAATGTCATCAAGATAACGGCACTACTCCCCGATACTCACATAGACTCAAGTAAGCGAGCGTCTATAACTGGATTATCCCTAACGCGAGTTCATACTTTAGGATACACAGAGCTAGAAATATTTAGTAAATGGGTCTCTTTCCACGTGGTGCGGCATACATTCCCGATTTCAGTTGAAGGGATTTTAGGTCGACCATACTTGAGACTGGAACGTTCAAATATTTCTTTCTTCTATATTGCCTGGATTACGCAATCACGGCCAGTAGACCCAATTCCTTTCATTGATCCCGAGTCAACGAAAGCTAACTTGGAACTTTTGCCCGAAGCTAAACCAGTACCCCGGATTTTAAAAATTCGTGCAATAACCCGGCAATCCATAACTATTCCGATTTTCGAGTAAGAAATCAAGGAAGGTTATTTGCCGCTCATGCAAAATAAACAAGGATTGTTTGTAGGCGAGGTCGCTGTCCTAAATGAAGGTGGTGAATGTCAGATAATAGCCATTGATACCACCGAGTCAGAACTAGGATACGTCGAGAAGTCGATTCGCCACGGTTATGATAGATTTTTGTTGTCGGGCGATAATTTATCTATTACACCGTTAGTTGAACATTACATACCTACGCTGGATGAAGAGCCCGTCAAAAGTAAGCAATATGGACAGCCGTAGAAGCAGGAAACCGTGCGCGAAGAGCTGGCAAACAAGATGTACAACGACGATCTAATTGTAAATTCCACTTCTCCCTACAATTCACTTCTCCTGATGACGACATTCTGGAGAGATTGGGGGGTGCGCAGTATTTCTCCATCTTCGACTTATCTCTGGATTAAGAATGCCGCAGAAACATTTCAGCGACTCATACACAAGTTGCTTATGGTAATTCAGGGAACTGAGCTCAACGCTCAACGCTATCCGGAATTTTCCAGTTCCCCGCACTCAGCACGCGGTCCGAGAATTTCTCGGAATCGCGGGTTATTACCGCCGGTTTATCGCGGATTTCACTAAGATTGCTAGGCCCCTGTTCGACTTCCTCCGGAAGGAGAAACCATTCCAGTGGGGTACGACTCAACGAAAGAGTTGGCGGGCGTTAAGAAGGAAGCTGTGTCTACCTATCGCGTATTTTTCACGAGTTTTAAGCGCCCTAGAGCTCAACTACGACGAAACCGAAAAAGAGTGCCTGGCAGTGAGAGCACCGAGCCTCCGATCAGCTATCAACAGGCATCGCGACAACTGATTGACGTAATGTACGCCGCTAGTGAAGCACGTATGCACCCCGCCCTGGTAACCAACAAGCAACTGACGGCTATAGCTAGGGAAGCACAAGATCAGCTCACAGACATAGAGTTTCTAATAGCACTTCCCCGAGTGAACTTGCCGAACCTAATCAAAATTTCCGCAGTCTCTATTCACATGAAAACCAGGAAATTGTGGGTGGCACTGTGTGGCACATGCCACCGGGTACACGACCTTCACATATGTCATTCAACACAGGCCATCTATGACGCTGTTTTGGTCTAGAGTTGCGAGATGGAATTAATACGACATTCCTCCACAGAAGTCCTAAGGAGTTGCGACATTAGGATCACTTATGACTACCGTCCGTACTGGATCCCAATAGGCACACTCAGGGGCTGGCTGTATTCGTTGACATTCCCTGAAACAGCCCGCCTGATTTTAAATGGAAAGCCTGCCCAAGAACACCGAATAAGGAACGTAGAGCTGATCCAAATAGCCCCAGTTTGCTCACTACGAACTGAGATCACATCATTACCGGTAATCACACTAAAGGACAACCCGCAAGAGTACGCGTATGAACCGCCGAGAGAAAGTTACTCGAGCAAAGTCGGCATCATATAGAAATACATCAACACTATCGGAATACTTATGCCGCCCTGGGTGGCATTACCATGTTAGGCCTCCTGTTGTTTGTATACCTAGTCCGAGGGCCAATATCGTCATTATGCTGTGCCGGCCACTGAGACAAACCTAAGCTGCAAAGACGGAGCAATACGGAGCAGGCAACAGCCATCTACAGCATCTCTAGTTGCGCACGTTCTATGTCTGAAGGTACGAAGAGCAAAGACAAGAAACCAAAGGAACCATCACCGCAGTCGACATCTCCTTCAAACAATGCCCAATGTCCCTTCTCAGGATGTAGGGCTGACCTGAAACTGAAGTTTCAGGTTATGTTGTTCTTATATATATTTTCTAGGATGTCTGTAATTGGCCAGAGCGCCCCATGGTGGGGACTGGTCGAACTTGATTGGCCAATCAAATCTTTAAAAAAAAAACCCGGGAGGACGAAAAGCCAAATCGGATTGGTATTATATCCATTGTCCCTATTGATGTTATTAGGGTGTTTTAAGATTTCGATTGCTTCTCTATGTTTTCTTGGAAAAATATTGTACGTTTTTGCGAAGACGGTTTTTTTGTTAAATAAAATGCTATGTCTTCTTCCGATATGATGCTGAGCTAGTGCTGATTGCGTGAAAAGTTTTAGCCTGAATTTACTCTCATATTCCTTTACACGTAGGCTCACCGCCCTCCCGGTTTTTCCAATATAGACTTCGCCACAAGAACAAGGGATTTTATATACTCCCGGATCACTGAGAGGTGCCTTTTTATCTTTAGGGTTGTTTAGAAGGTGTCCTATTTTCGCAGGTGGTTTAAAAATGGTTTGGATGTTGTGTTTGTTGAGAATTTTTCCTATTTGTTCTGTGATACCTTGAATGTAGGGTAGGATGGTGGTCGTTTTTCTCTCTCTCTTTCTTTAGTGGGTTGTGTTGACTTGTTTTTTGAGTGTATTTTCTTATTGCTTTATCAATTTGTTTGTTTGTGTAATCGTTTTGTATTAGGATTTGTTGTTTAACATTTTGTAGTTCCTTTTGTAAGTTATCTTTATCTGTTATGGAGACAGCTCTGTATACAAAGGAGTTAATGACCGATAGCTTTTGAGATGGGTGGGGGTGGAAAGAGGCATGTAGGTATCTGTTGGTATGGGTCGGTTTTCTGTAAACTTCATGCTCTAATGTGTTATCAGATCTTTTATAAACTAGTACGTCCAAGAAAGGCAATTTTCCGTTTTGTTCAATTTCCATGGTGAACTGGATATTAGGGTGTAATTGATTGGTGAAATCGAAGAACTTGTGTAGTTCATCTAGTCCACGTCTCCAGATGACAAAAGTGTCGTCAACGTAACGGCACCAAAATTCTGGTTTAAGCTTGGATTTGTTAAATATTTTAGTTTCTAGATTTTCCATAAAGATGTTGGCTATTACAGGTGAGATTGAAGATCCCATTGCTGCTCCTGAAGTTTGTTCGTAGAATTGGTTATTGAAAGAGAAGTAAATATTAGTGAAACAGTGTTCTATTAAAGGTCTGAGATTGGACGGGAAGTTTGCAAAGGATTTAATAACATCGATTGTATCAGAGATTGGTACTTTCGTAAAGAGAGATAATACGTCGAAACTCACTAGGATGTCTTGGGGTTGAATGTGAATCTGTTGCATCTTTCTGATGAAGTCAAAAGAGTTTTGGACGTGTGTGATAGAGTTTCCTGTAAAAGGATTCAGTTCTTTGGCGAGAAAGCGTTCTAGGTTGTAAGTTGGTGAGTTTATTGCGCTGACGATCGTTCTGAGTGGAGTGTTGTTTTTGTGGATCTTTGGGAGTCCGTAAAATTGTGGAGAGATGGGATTAGTAGGTATTAATTTAGATATTGTTTCGCTGTCAAGTTTTGAGCCTTTTAGAAGGGTTTTTGTTTTGCTGACTATTGTTTTTGTGGGCCCTTTTTTAAGTTTTTGAATATGTATCGTCAGTTAGAAGGTCCATGATTTTGTTGTTATGGTTTTCTTTATTCATTACTACTGTTGTGTTGCCTTTGTCTGCGGGTAATATTATGATGTCTTTATTCTGATTGAGTTCTTTAATTTCTGTTTTTTCTTGTTTTGTTAAGTTTGAGAAGGGAAGTTGGGCTTGGCGTAAGATGTTGGCCGTCCAACGCCGTATGTTATTCGCTTTTTTTGGGTGGAAGGGTATATATTGTGGATTCCAAATTACTGATGATTTCTTCTTTCGGGATTTTGGTGGGAGCTACTGCAAAATTATTTCCTTTAGATAAGGCTGAAATCATTTCATTGCTAAGAGGATGGTTAGAGATGTTTTTTACTGTGTTACTTAATGGTGCGTGCCTTACTGGAATTAATTTGTCATATTTTATTTTTTGTTTTTGAGTGGAAAGATCTTTAATCCGTTGGGATTGGTCAAATGATATGCTGTCCGATGTAGACCAAATATCAAATCTGAGAGTGTTTGATAGGAAAAGGTGAAGTTTTAATAGCTTTTTGGAGGTAGTGTGCAAGACAAATTTGGTATGTTGTATTCTTTCTTTCAATAGAAGCAAACTTGTTTTATGTAGAATTGATTTGGATTTAGATATTCCCAAATAGTTTTTTGACTGTAAGAATTTTGGGACGATGTTATTATCCCTACACCGTTTTAATAAATATTTTATAATTTGATACGTTGGAATCAGATCTGATGATAACAGTTTCTGCGAATTGTTTTCTTCCAGTGAATGAAACTTTTTCGCATGTTGATACAGTGTTTTATTATTGCTAAGAAAACAGCTAGTCATGATTTTAAGGAATTACCAAGCAGAAACAAAGTTTACAGAATATGAAGCTTTCCATGATTCAAAATATGCGCCGACTGTGCGTAGGCGCCCGCAGCCTATCATAGCGAAGAAAACCGATCTTGCCCGAAGAGCAAAGTGCCCCGGCCTCGGCGTGATTTTGGTCCGCTCGTGAATACCACAAATATTACTGTTACGGGAAATAGTGAAAAGTGTGTTGGTAGCAATGCTGTAATATTTATTTAATATTTATTAGTAAACATGTTAATAAGTCACAAAATTGGAAGGAGAAGGTTATAGGTTAACAATTTTTCCTCTCTTCTTTTTGTCGAAAATAACCTATGTCGAAAATTAAGAATAATAAACTCAAATGAAGTACTCAATTTGAAGATATTCAGAGTTGATACATCTTTGAGGATTAATTGTACTAATATTAAATTTTTTTTTTCATATTTCAAATATTTCAAGGTATTTCCAAAGAAATCCAAAAATTTATAAGGTTTTATGATATTTCCAAAGATTCCAAGGAAATTCCCATTTATTTCCATAATTTGAAGGGATTTCCAAGAATTGTAAAGATTTTAGTGCATTTTTAATATCTTTAAAAAATGTCAAGGGATTTCAAAAGATTTTACAGTATTTTAAATAGTTTATTGTATTTTTAATAATTCCCAGAAATTTTCAAAAACTGTACAAAAATTCAAGGGATTTCAAACAATTTTACAGCTTTTAAAAAATTTTAGGGTAATTTAAAAGATTCTAAAGCATTTTCAAGAGCTTTAAAAAGTTTTAAGGGTTTTCAAAAGATTTCAAAGTATTTGAAATAGTTTGAGGAATTTTAAATTGTTTTCAATAATTTGAAGGGATCTCTAAGGGTTTGAAATATTTTAGGGTATTTTGAAAGATTCCAATGCATTTTCGAGAGATTTTAAAAAAATTCAATGAATTTCCAAAGATTCTAATGATTTTAAGGAATTTAAAAAAATGTAATACGGTTGTAAAGAGTTTCCTAAAATTTCGGAAGATATATGACGATTTTACGGGATCTATAAGGTTTTAAAATAATTTGAAAGATTCTAAGAGATTTGATCAGATTTTCGAGAATTTCAATTATTTGAAGGGATTTAAAAAGTTTTCAAGGTGTTCTAATAAATCTTCCAGAATGTCAAGAAATATCAGATTTAATAGGATTTCGCGGGATTTTATAATATTTCAATGGATTTCAAAGAATTTGGAATTAACTCCAAATTCTTCTTAATTTATCCTGAATTCTCTTAAATGCTTTGGAATTCTTTCAATTTTTTTTAATTCATTTAAATTTTTCAAAATGTAAAGTGTATCGGTTGTTCTCATTTTGAATTAAAATCATAAACAATTCAAATTTTGTAAAGTCTAATTTGAAAATGTTTAAACATTTGAAATTAATTGCAGTTTGAAAGCCCCAGAAATGAAGATAAGAATTAAAGGTTTCTAGTATATTTAGTTGTGGTGTAGTAATTTCATATTTAACGCATCCAGTTTAAATGCAATTCCGTGGGAGCATTGATCTGATAAATTGAAATTAAAATTAAAATTAAAGAATTAAGGTAAATGCACCTAGTTGCGTCCGTGCTCCTATTTGCGTCCTAAGCGGATTGAAAAATAGTAAATTTAATGAATTTTTATACTTATTGATTCATGATGTGTATTTGTTTTATTCTATTGACAATACTCTACATGCGAATATATTCAAATATGTGTTTTATCGAAATTAGAAATATAACACGTATTTCATTTTTCATTTTGCGCGCCGTAAGTGGCCACTTGTGTTTACCAGTGCGCAGAGAGCAAATTCTTAGTAGAGCGGACTGTGAAACGGACTGTCAATTTTGTAGTTATTGCGGATGCGGAGAAATAATTATTACGTAAGTCAAGTGTCGTGTGCAATCCAGCTCAACAAGCTATTCAGAAATCTGATTCCATCACACGAATGGTCAGTGAATTATTTATTTCACACAATAGTCGCTAACTAGTGCAACAACATTTTGATGTACATGCGTGCGTCCGTATGTTTAAAATATTCGAAATAATTGAACTGTGAGTGTATTTATGCTAAAAATTGTCGTAAGTGATGTGAAAAATATTTCTCTTTCGGCATGCAGTGTTTTTTTCTGTGGTACAATCTATAAAGTGAGTATTTGCGACCGAACGATTTATTATCACGTGGACGCAAACTGGTGCAAGTACCAGTCTGCCAATACATTCAAAAATAAATCAGGCGGTCGCAACGACGTACAATTACATCTTTGCGTGATTTTCGAATTTTCCGGTGCAATTTGTAGCAATTTGTCCAAACAAAATTTGTTTTCTATTTAATAATATATGTTCTTAGATCAGTAATAGTTTTTTTAGCGAATCGGAATGGATGACACTTGTTTATTGGTCTTAAATTCTGCCGTAACCCTTACACGGACACTAATAGGTGCATTTACCTTATACATTCGTCAAGTATTTATAATACTGTACACCTTGAAAATAAGTCAGAATAATCAATGTCGTTAAAAATGCTAGAATAGCACAGTTAAAACCATAATTATAGGAGCCTTTGAAATAAGAATTTGGTAGCTACTCTCAACGACAGAAAGAAAGCGGGAGAGGAAAACATTCGAATCGGCTACAGGAATGGTATTCCCATCATCGCCTCGAAAACTCCAAACACAAAGAAGACATCATAAAAAATGTGTATTACCAAAATACGAGAGGTCTTAACACTAAATTAAGGGAGGTAAATGCATTTTCCCAATTACGTGAGTACCAAATTATTCTGCTAACCGAAACCTGGCTTAAGGATAACATACAATTAAATGAGTTATTTGATAACAGCTACTATGACTGTTATAGAAATGATAGGCTAGGGTCAATTGGGGTGGTGTTCTTATTTCAATTAATACTGATATAAAATCGCATCAAATAAATTTAGACTCCTTTCTTTCTGATATTTCTGCTGTAAATGCAGTTGGCGCAAAAATAATTTATAATAATATAATAATCTAGGTAGTTGTACTATACATTCCTCCGTCCATAAAAATGGAATGTTTTTGTTCAATTTTTCACCACCTTACAAATTTGTATGAGCTTTATGGTTTTAATTTCATAATAGCGGGTGATTTTAACACTAGATACTTCCTCCAGAACTATGAGCAAAAGGTGTTCGATACAAAATCTAATGAAATTGATATTTTTATGCAAATATTTAATTTGATTCAAGTTAATTACGTTACAAATAAAAATAATCAATGTTTGGATCTTATACTTACAAACTTACAGTTTCAAATTGAAAACGCAAGGTGGTCTATGGTAACGGAAGATAGTTATCACCCTGCATTATAAGGATATTTAGAGGTATCTGCGGTATGTGTTCCACATGTAAAATTTGCTAGGCCAATGAAAGAGAGGTATAACTTTAAAAAAGATATGGATTATTCACGCTTATATATACAAATTAGTAATATCGATTGGGAACCTCTGAATCAGCTTATTGACCCCGATGTCGCTTGTATACCATTAATTGGTAATTTTTTTTATAACGAAATTTATAGAGAATTAAACGGGTCTATTCCAAAATCAATATGCATTCAAAGTCAATCCAGATTTCCCTGCTGGTACTCAAGTGAATTAATCCAATGTATTAAGACAAAAGAGAAAATGAAGTTAAAATATTACAAGAAAAAAGATGGGGCAGCTAAATACTGTTTTTCTCATCTGAGAATTAAAGTCAAGGAACTAATTTCTAGAGATAATTTAAACAATATCAAGAAAACTGAACAAGTATTAAAAGAAGACCCGTCTGAAATATGGAATGTCATGAACAAACTCAAGGGCGAGACGAGAGTACCGGGTATTTTGCAGTATACTAAAAGGGAGATAACGGACCCTGAGGAATGTGTGAATGCCTTTGCCGAATTTTTTAATAGTGTTTATACTAAAGTGGGATCATCTGAAAGTACTAAACCGATCGACCAATCCGAACATATTAGAGATTTTGAAGTAAAAGCAGAATTAAATGAAGGGGAGGTTATCCATGTATTGAATAATTTAGCTAATAACCTAACGGCAGGAACAGATCAATTACCTAGTTTTTTTATCCGCAAATTTTCTCTCGCTTTTGTGAAACCTTTAACGTTTATTTTTAACCTATCGTTAAAAATTGCCCAGTTTCCAAGAATTTGGAAAATAGCCAAAGTATGTCCAATTTTCAAAAATGGTCTAAAATAAGATGTTACCAACTATCGGCCCATATCTGTACTGTGTATCTTCTCAAAGGTTTTCGAAAAATGTTTAGCTCAAAAAATTACCAAAAGTTTAATACCACAACTTTGCCCAGAACAGCATGTTTTCATCCCTAAGAGATCTACGATTACGAATTTAGCGTCATTTACCCAATATGTTTCTGAATCTCTATCTGAAAATCGGCAAGTTAATACAATTTACATAGATTTTTCGAAGGCCTTTGACAAATTAAATCATGAAAAGTTGATAAGTAAGCTAAACAAGCTGAAAATTCCACTTAATATTTTAAATACGATTAAATCATTTCTAATTGATAGCCAACATGTGGTACAATTTTCGGGGTACTCATCTAAACCATTCACACCGACCTCAGGGGTACCGCAAGGGTATAATTTAGGACCTGTACTTTATGTTATTTATGTTCTGGATATAGTAACAGGAGAACTCAAACCATTATTAATATTTGCAGATGATACCAAAATCTTTCAAACGATAATTTCCATTAGAGATTGTATAAAGCTACAGGGAAAACTGATTAGATTTTATAACTGGTGCATAGACAATGAACTACCAATTAACCCTGATAAGTGTAGGATCGTTACATTTTCTCGTTCAGAGAGCATAATTGATTTTGAGTACCAGCTGGGAAATAAGAATTTAAAAAGAGTAGCTACAGAAAATGACCTTGGTATAATCTTAAGCTACGACCTAAAATGTAACCCTCAAGTCACCGCCTTGGTGAAATCTGCTTCGAAAACGTTAGGCTTCATAACAAGATCTTGTAAACAATTTAATAACAAAAGCGCTATGTTAACTCTGTTTACTTCTCTAGTTAGATCGAAATTAGAATATGGCGCAATAATTTGGGAACCGAAAATAAATTATAAAATAAACAGAATTGAGAAAATCCAAAAAAGGTTTCTGAAATTTTTGTTTTTTAAGAAGGAAGGTAGATTACCCCATCAAGGGAGTGACTATTTAACTTTATGTAAGGATTTTGATATGTTCACAATGAATAGAGGAGTCACGTTAGACGTTAAAAATCAAAAAGCTATCAACCCGGGGGCTTTCCACCGATTTTAATGAAACCTTTTGAATTGTGCAGATAAATATGTGTAGTAAAAGCTTAAACAAAAATCGCTGTTCTGTAATTGTTATTTAGTTATTTAAGCCAATAATTATGAATTATTTCGTATATGTACATATTTCCATAGAGGAAGGCGGTAAATTTTTTTAACATAAAAAGTGTATATTCTTATGTTAATGTAAGTGTTAAGTAAATTGTTTCCGAAACTTATGACGGACAGTGGCGCAAGCGGCACCGCAAAGCCTATGAGTATGCAGACTATCCATCCTCTTTAAAAACGTTCTCGTACTTGCAATGGAATTTTTGACAGGACAAGGTGGTTTACCTGAGTTTGTAAGTATACAGGTGGACGGCCAAGGAAAACCGAGGGGAAGGGGACTATGCAAAGAGGTGTTCGTCACTGGTATTTTCGCAAATGTACCTGAGTTCAGTTTTCTAAAAGCATACCTAACGCTTTGACGTTATCAGTGAAACGTTTTGCGTGAAAAAATGCCTAACTCTCAATGTTTTCAGTGACAAAATTACAACTATTCGTAACATGCAGTGATTTTTATATATATTTAGTGCTGACCGTGTTTTTTGTTAACAAAGTTCATACACAAGTGTTTGTTAAGAAGTGGAACAGAAAACAACGACCTCGTACGTAATAGGTACGCAGTTTTTTTAACAAATTAATTGTTCAGTAATTACTGTATATATTCTTTTCTTATTGATGACATATATTTTTCAGTACATTTTGAGTTGAAGTGGCTTCCAGAATCAGCAACGTTTACTTTTGAGCTCGATTCAGATTATAAGGTGTGTTACGGCGTAACTTATAGATTTCTCCGATTAAGATGTACGTGTCCACAGAAAGGAAATAGTTTTATTTGTGCCTTTACTTTAATACTTAAGGGATTTTTGGGTATTTACGGGTCTTCAGTTATTCATTGTGTAAGTCACGTTTCATGAGACTGCAGAATTTCTAAATTGCTTATTTACAACTCCAACTGTTATTACTTCAGCTTAAAGTCCTAAAAGAGCCCTTCAACTCGACGTGCTGACCTTACCATAAATCGGTCCCTAGGTCTAGTCTGATTCGGGTACAGCCCAAAGGAGCGCAAGCTACCTGGATTACCTTCCACTTCCAGGGGACCCTTACTCCTCACGCATACTAATTATCTCTCTAGGCGCGCTCTGTCGTCAGGTTTCCCGGAGCGCGGGGTCTATTGTCGCTAATGACCCAAAATGACCACCGATTACCGTTCCAATTTATTCACTCAAAATTTAAAAATAACTCATGGAATCTATTTGGAAGTCATTTTTTGGGAATGTATAGGCTTTCACGAGTCCAGGGGTGTGTCATTTCTCATCGACAGGCAAAAAATAGATATCAACCGAAACCGAAATTTTATTATATTTCCTTTCAGTTATAAACTCGAAAATATGAAATAATTTGTTAAGACTCATATAGGGGTGTGAAGTCCGTAATTTCGGCAGAAATTACATTTAAATGTCGAAAATGTGGGAAATTACTGTAAATGACAGACAATTACCAACACAATCAACTGTTTTTAGGAGCGAGTTCCAAATGGTCGATTATTCTGTTTTCGATTTTTAATGTTCACTAACCTCATGTGAATTGTTTTTGTGATAAGAAAGAGAAGATTAATTCACGGTAATGACCGTAACATTTTTATGAGTAACTTTATTGTGTTAACCAGAAAAACATCTCAAATTTCTAAGCAATTTGTTAAATACTATAATTTCCAACAATTTCCATATTTACCAGCAAATCTCAGAAATTACTGAGGCTTTTTCGTAATTTCGGAAAAATTCCATCCCTAGACTGTCATATTTAGAAATACCAAAAAATTCATCCTTGTAGAAATAATAGTGTAATTGTATTTCATTTTTTTATTAATGATAATCGTTGGGGCTTGTATTGACTTTCAATAATAACTTTCTTTAAGAATGTTGATGTTTGTTGTTGGCTTTTGAGTCAGGTGAATTGAAAACAATTAAATTGTTTTAAACGTGTCGGAATTTTTTTGTTTTCTTTCCAATTGTATGTTTTAAACCAATTTTTTCATCAACTTACATTTATTTTTTTACAAATTGTTCGAACGTACCTCTTTAAATAATTTTTGGTTTTATCAAAAGGGTTTCACTAAATTAAGTTGCTTTAGTAAATAAGTCTCCTTACTGTGGGTGAACGCCTTCGTATTACTTCATTATTCAAATCTAATTAATTAATATTAATCTAGAGTGAAAAAAACGTCCCCCTAAGATAATTTCTTCAAGAAAATGGATTAAAACGCTTCACGAAAAATTAAAAAGTCATTTATTTCTTTCGGAATCGATTAGAATGAAAGCAGAACGTAGAATCTCTAACAACTCTGAATATAGTAATTGAACAGAAAAGAAATTAAAAATTCACTAAAATGGCGGATCTATGACTTAATAAAGAAGGGTGCCTTTTCACGCCTCGCCATGTCATGTGGTTTAAATAATCGTAACGATATCAACTGTCAAACTGAGATTTCGTTTAACCCACGTGATATCAGAATCTTATTTCCACCTTTAATTCCCAACAACTTCATTTCCGATTTCCTGGCTTAATTAAATCTCTTACTTGAGTTGATAAATTAGAACGGTAATCGGAGGTGCTTTAGGGTCATTAGCGACAATAGACCCCGCGCTCCGTGAGACCCGACGACTAAGCGCGCCGAGAGTGGTGAGAGGGGTAAGGGTCCCTCTGGAAGAGGAAGGTAACTCAGGTAGCTTGCGCTCGTTTGGTCATCGCCCTCTGATTCTTTGTACTACAGATTTCGAAAACTGGAAAACTGGCGGGCAGATGTTTGCCCACCACTACGTCACAATTTTGGGTGTTTCCAACTCCCTACCTCAAATTTCCTCATCCAATAAGTGTCATCCCACTTCTCTCTAAAAATGTACTTCGACTTCGTAGACCTAAAATTTTGAAGATGTAACCAGAATGAATTCCGCCGTGAAACTGAAACCTTCAGAATAAACTCTTGTTACTAGTTATTTCTGTGCATTAACTTTATTCTGCCTTGTCCATAGAACAAGGTGATATATTATAAGGTGATTGTTTAGTTATAGACCCTGATAAATTTGGTACCAATTCATGTATATACAGGGTGGCACTGTAAAGGTACATAACCAAAAAATAGGATTTTTTCGGGGCGCCAAAAAGCAGTCTGTACGGTCGAAATGACTATCCCAACATTAAAGGAAAGTCTACTGCCGAGCTGTAGATTTGGATAAAAATTTCCACTTTCGATTAGAATAAGCAGTAAAATCAAATCAAAAAAGGTCAGTCAATTTTAAGACATTCAGGCGAGAATTTTAAGATTAACGATTAATTGGTTTTCCTGATCTGTGTGGATAAAGATTAAAAATCTAATGTTCAACTTTTCACGAAAAGAATAATATTATTCCGAGATACGGGAATAGTGGATGAGAATAAAAATGTTTTATCAAAAATCATGAATCCGTACTGAGCAAATGAAAATGGAAGATCGCGACTAAGATTAATTAATCTAGCATATTTTCAATTTGTGTCCGATTAAAAAATGTCATTAAGATAATTTGTAAGTCTTGTTAAAATGTATTACAAATAATGCTTTGAACCTACGGATATCTGAAAAACAAAAATTGCATATTTTGGAAAATGATCTAACTTTTTGAGTGTTGGCCTAATTGAAAAGTTGAATGGGAATAGTCTCAGAATATATCTTATATCTAGCACAAATTTGCATTGATATTTCTTAATGTGTCAAAATCGATACAATGTCGATACATTTCTTAATTTATCGACATTAAACATAACTGAGGGATATTTGAAAGTCTTTTTGTCTTGTACCAAAAAATTTGACAAACATTTCTAAAAATATTTTTAAAAATTTTCTTTAAAATTTGGAAAAATTTGAATATTTTGAATTGAGGTCAAATCGAAAAATTGAAGTGGGATAGTTTTCAAATGGATTTGATATATAGTGAAAATTTTAATTTCTCAATTTATCATAAAAATAATTTTTCCTATTGTTAGAACATTTCCAAACTTTTGAAAAGTATATAACTTTCCTAATTTTCACCGAAATTAAAATTTTCAATGGGATAAGTTGCGAATTGCGAAGTAATTTGTGAATTGCGAAACGTAAAGATTCGTTAGAAACATAACACTGTCATGAATGAGAATGTAAGAAGGGCTTTTACTGCAATATTTACTTTCTTTGTCAAGACTTTTGTATGCAATACACCCATTCTCATTGGTTATGTGGTTCTGCACTGCCACCTTATGTATACAATATTTAAGTTCTGATGTGCATTTCTAATTCTGCATATATTTTCCTTCATAACGTAGGAGTATCATCAACAGGAGTAATTATCATCAACGTTAACTACGCCTAAATGTCCAGAAGGTAAATATATTTTTGAAAGTACAGAGTATTAATCTGTTCATTAATGGCAACACATTAATGAGACTCGGTTCATTAACAAAAACGTGGCAACATTATGCAGTGATATTGTACCTGAAAAATCACATTTGAACCCAATTATTAAAATTTTATGTTTCTTTTATTTACGTTAAAAATAATGAAAATGAAAGTAAGAATCTGAAAATAAGAAATATTGTACCTGAAAAATCACATTTGAACCCAATTATTAAAATTTTATGTTTCTTTTATTTACGTTAAAAATAATGAAAATGAAAGTAAGAATCTGAAAATAAGAAATTAAAATAAGAAAAGAAAATAACCATCTCCAAGCTGGGGTGCATAGTGCGTATTTATCATTTTTAATTCCCGCTTTGGGACGTATATTTTGCATCCTATTTCATATGTACTTTGGAAAGCAAGTCGTCTACGATTTTTAAATTTGAGTACATCTGGCATCTATTGTACTCACATTTGTAACACGCACATTTCTCATTGCAGATTTTTCTTCTGAGCGGGAAGTACATATATTGGAACGATTCTGATGATCTATCTGGCGAAGAGTAAATTCTTTCAAATATACATAAGGTACATATTTATGAGTAACCACATATTTATTTTTGTTTGCTAGCACATGTGCACGCAACTAAAATTTTTTTCGATATTATATCGATTGTATAAAAAAATTCTACAGTCAAAGACACATTGCGTTGAAGCGAGTTTCTCGCAATATCATTTTGTGGTGAAATGAAACACAACAACATTTCGTGATAGGATAAATCACAATATCATTTCCTGCTGGAGTGCATCACAATATCCTTTCGTGATGTAAGACATTTGTCTACGATGAAAATTAAAATTTGAAAATCAAACTTTTACAGTTTTGTAGGTCTTGTGTGATATTTTATCATTCATGTTTTTGCACATTTTTATTGCGTCATGACAGAATCGATTTATCTTCCTTTTTTGGCTACGACTTTTAACCAAACATATCTGTCACAATCGGATATCGTCATCTTTCCTCATTAATCGTTGAATTTTATGGTTTAACATCTTTCATTGTTACTCAGTATCCTTACATGTCCGGATTAATCTGTGTACTTTTGTAAAAATTTTATAATTACACCTTCATAAAATCAAAATGGCCAATGATGAAGTTACTTGCTTCTTATGTCAAAAATTGGGATCAACCTTAGGTTCTACCTCCACCTTAGTAGTACTTACAAAAATAACAAGGGGATTGCCTACTTTAAGGCAAGCTTCTGCTGCAAGACAGGACGGATTAGAAGATTATTTAAATAGTATTCAATTTGTTCACGCTCACGAGCCATGCAGACAGTTGTACATTAACAAACGTAAAATCGATGCATTCAGAAAGAAAGCGATTACGTTTACACTCTACCGAGGAAGAGGAATAGAAGTTCCAGTTCTAGTGGCTTCGATTGGAGAAATGATTGCTTTCTTTGTGGACAAGAAGCTTATGCTGAAAAAGACATGAAGACGCGCAAGGAATACCGAAGAAAAATTCGTCACGTAACGAATACAAATTTCAAGGAAACTATTTTGGATTTGATAAAGAAGGAAAAATGTGACTTCAACAGAGACATTCGCAGAAGAATTCACTCTGCAACGGATTTGTTGGCAGTACAGGCGAAATATCATCTCGATTGTTACAATTCTTTGCGACGTTCAGAAAAGGAAAAGAAGACTCATCCTCAAGTTTCCAAAGTCGATCAGTGTATGGAACAAATATACGAGTACCCATTCCCCATAATACAACCATTACATCAAGATTAATTTCGCACTACGGAGATAATGTAGTGCTCTCAAGTAAATTTGGTTCAAATACAATTATATGTTTTAAAAAAAAGCATCATGATATATTATCGAAAGCCTGGTACAGTGGGACGTTGGAGAATGAAGCTAATGAAGAATACCGGATTTTGAAGGCTGCTGGTGAGATTCTGCGAAGGCATATTCGAACTGAAGTTTACTGCAGTGACACGTATCTAGCTAGTGAC
Source organism: Andricus curvator (assembly GCA_932195095.1). NCBI lineage: Eukaryota > Metazoa > Arthropoda > Insecta > Hymenoptera > Cynipidae > Andricus > Andricus curvator. The sequence continues at coordinate 38,199 of CAKNYM010033110.1, forward strand.
TCAATGTTTGACAAAATCGACTCATGCATCCCAGCGGCATTGCAGTTCTTTCTTTCAGAAATAATTTTGAAGGATAATGCTACACCACAGAATACAGCTTTTTATGAGACAAAGTGCACGTCTATAGCACATACCATTGTATCGGCAGTGCGACCACGGTCATTCGTATCACCTCTGCATGTTGCTTTAATTGTCACCCTTCATCGAAAATTCGGATCAAGAAAAGTTATCGATATATGCAATGCTTTAGGTTTCTGTGGTTCGTACCACGAAGCGCAATTGTATGAAGCTTCCGCGGCTTTACAAGATCCAATTGAAATAGGATTAGATACTTTTGTGCAATATGTTAAAGACAATGCAGACTGCAATCTCGGTACACTGAACGGGAAAGGAACCTTTCATAACCTGGGATCAATTCAAAGTGTGACTCCGGCGAATGGTGTACAACCCAGAGAAGCAATCAAACGTTTAAAGACCATCCCACCAGCCTCTGAGATTGCTGAGAAAGGTAATATTCCACTTGAAGTGTACCCGGCCTCCACTGGTGACGGATTAAAGAAAGTATCCGTCAAGATAGCAGAGGATGTACCTGATTTGAAACCTACTGTAACATCGAAATTTAATACTTTGTGGATGTACTTAAAATATAAGAGCAATAAAAATTACACGAGATGGAATGGCTTCATGGAAATGCTAACGGACGATCAACATTATGAAATGTCCACAATTAATTTTTTACCATTCATCAACGCAGCTCCAAGCGACTATAATACGTTGTACACTGCCATGAAGGTCTCTGTAGAAAATGCAATATCTTCAGGCATGAGGACATGTATTGTCACATTTGATCAGCCCCTGTACATCAAAGCTCGAGATATAGCCTCAGCTTTGTGCTTATCTGATGACGTATTAATTGTTGTCAGATTGGGTGGGTTTCATGCTCTTTTCTCATTTATGGGTAGCATCGGCTACATTATGGGTGGCAGTGGAATTAAAGAGGCCCTTACAACAGCGTATGCTGAAAATACAATACAGCACATCATGTCCGGACACACCTACGCTAGAGCGGTATGTGTCCATACACTATTGCAAGTAGTTCTTTCGAAATTAATTTTTGGCGACCTTATGAAAACCAATGCAGAATTTGTTGCTTCGGTGAACGATCAACAAATTTCTCATACATTTCATATGCTTAAATTGTCAGAAATTCAAGAAAATGATGCTTTCAAAAAATTATCCGAGATATTCGAAAACAAAATGTGGGAACTCGAAAGGAGAAGCAAAACTTCAAAACTGTGGATCAGTTACTTTCGAATGGTGACAATAATAAAATATTTTATTGCTGCTGAGCGAATGGGTGATTGGGAATTGCATTTGCATACAATCCAGGTGATGATTCGTTACTTTCACGCGTCAGGACATTTTCCGTACGCCAAGACCGCTCAACTATACTTGCAAGACATGACCGAGTTGAAGCAGAAAATAGACCCAGAAGAATTCAAACTGTTTACCGAAGGCGGATATTTCACAGCTAGTAGTAGTAGTAGTAGTAGTATACCATTAAGCCATTTCCCTTTCAGGGTTGGCGTGACACTACCCGATTTGGGTAGTGCTTCTAGGTGGATAGTTTCTTGTAGTAAATAACTACAAGTTGGGCTCATCACACCCACGATGTGCCAACAGCACGCAGTATTCTCGAATGGTCACCCATCCAAGTACTAACCGCGCCCAACGCTGTTTAACTTCAGTGATCTGACGAGAACTGGGGTTTTCAGCGTGGTTTGGCCGTTGGCGTAAAATTTTAAAAATTTTGCCGTTTTCCATAACGCCTTGCTAGGTGTTCAGAAAAATTCTTTTCCGGCATTTTCTCAGACCAGACCAGTGAGCAAACGTTGATTCGGGCCATGAGTGTAGAGGGGGGCCCTTTTAAGCGCGGTGCGACAGACAGCGTCGTCTACAAATGGATCAAAGGAGTTATTTTCACGAAAGATATCATCGAGGGCATTGAAGATTTTTGGAATGTATCGTTCAAAAAGAATTACCAGCACGTTGATGCTTTGGATGCTCGGATCAAGAGAGACGCAAATGATCTACAAAAATTGTAGGAATTTTTGTTACAACACAATCCGTTTCCAGACGTTGATGCTATCATGTCAATCGCGACTGGAGTGACTGGTGATTCCAATGTCAATTGCTGTGTCGCTTTTGAGGAAGGCATAAAGGCCATGAAAAAAATGGATGATGTAAATTTCAAAGAATTGAAATTAACGAGGAAAGATAAAGTAATTCCGCTGCTGGGAGTGAACAGCAAGATCAAAATCCACAACGAGGTCGTCTCTATTGACCCATTACTGCTTTTTCAACGCATTTGTGTCTTGAAAAAAACAGAAGAACAGCTGCAAAGGTACACGACTTACGAGTTAACTCCTTACCCTCTACCCCTCTTCGATGATGCTGGAATGCGAAAAACGACGAAGTCAACGTTGTACGATTTGTTGACACCATTGATAATAAATGTCCAGGATCCCGTGAAATTCAATTATGTCGTTGATGGAGGGATGTTATTGCATCGTTGTAAGTGACAATTGGAAGAAAAGTTTGGGGCAATATGTGGACATTACGTGAGGTACATAAAAAATAATTACGGCAATAATGTTTTCGTGGTATTCGATGAATATCATAAGGAATGCACAAAAGCGGTTGGGAGACATCGTCGCTCATTTAAAAATGCCTCCATAGATATCCTTTTTGAAGAAGAAATGCCCCTAAAAATCAAGCAAGAATATTTTCTTCCCAATAGTGCTAACAAAAGTAGGCTCATCAATATGCTGAGGAAAAAACCGTCGGAAAATAATATTTTCTCCTGCCAAGCAGAAGCTGATGCCGACACGGTAATAGTTGAAACAGCAATAAATATGGAATCTGAAAATATTGTTGTAGTTTTGGAAGATATTGATGTGTTGGTTTTAGTGACGGCTCTAACTCCAGAGGACAGAGAAATCTTTTTTCTCAAACCGGGAAGAGGAAAAGTGGCGCAGAAAGTATTTTCTTCGAAGAGCTTGGAGACAACTTTACCAATGTGCAAGAAACATATCCTCTATCTACATGCTCTAACCGGATGCTACACTACATCAGGCTTTTTTAATAGAGGTAAAAATAAGTTTGCTCACACCTTTGAAACACGTGAGGAACTGCAAGCAGTTGCCAAAGTTTTCACGAATCCAAATGAAGACATTGCGAACATTTTTAAAGCTGGAGTTCAATGAATTCTCGCTTTATATGGGGCACCGAAGAATGTGGATAATTTGAACACACTACGGTTAAACTTCTTCAATAAATCGACAGCTAAAAATCATTGTGTTCAATTAGCGTCATTACTAACGGCCAGCCACGCTGAAAAAACCAGTTCTCGTCAGATCACTGAAGTTAAGCAGCGTTGGGCGCGGTTAGTACTTGGATGGGTGACCATTCGAGAATACTGCGTGCTGTTGGCATATCGTGGGTGTGGTGAGCCCACACTTGTAGTTATTTATAACTGCAAGAAAACTATCCACCTACAAACACTACCCGAATCGGGTAGTGTCACGCCTACCCTGAAAGGGAAATGGCTTAATGGTATACTACTACTACTACCACCTACATCTGATGCAGCCTTGGAGCATTTGAAAAGAGTTTATCTGCAGGTACAGTTGGGGATCGGCAATGATATATTGCCAAAAGAATGGGGATGGAGGTATGAAAACGACTTCTTACAGACAATCAAAATGCAGCAGCCACCAGCTCCTGAAGACGTCCTGAAAATCATTTTTTGTGCATGCAAAACAGGATGCGAATCAGCTTGCGGATGCAGAAAAAATGGATTAAATTGCACTCTAGCTTGCATAACGTGCAATGGTAATAACTGTTCCAATCATTCTCTAACAATAGAAATGAACGAAGTCGAAGACGAGGATGTTCCTCAACATACTGATGAAAGTTAGTATTCTTCTTTCCGAGTAATTGTAGGAAGTGAACGTGAACGATGCTAATCGCATTTTTTTGCAACATTCAATTTTCTTCCAAAGTCACACTTTCTGCCTTTTTGTACATATACTGATGTGATGACCTTAAGATGCTGGATATTGTAATAGTACAGTTTATCATGTATTTCATTTTTATTTATATTTGACGTTCATCATAGAATTTTGAGATATAAAGAACAATCAGAGATATTACTTTGACAATTGTGAATCCCTGTACTAATACTACAAACGTGTACTTTTTCTCTGCGAAATAGTTCCATTTCTTTACGAAATAAATAAAAAAGTGTATTCAACATAATTTTTATTAATGATTTAAGTACTACTTTTATTTATAAAACTAAAGAAAGATAAGCTGTGATAGATCCATCGCCATTAAATTACATAACATTGTTAACATTACCATAACTTTCAAGTGACATTGTCATAACATTATTGCATGCATATGTAGCCTCATGTATCTTTTTACACAATCTACTTGCGTGCACCAAACAAAAAGTATGAACTTCATGTGTTTCAAAATGGTTCCTCTACATACATTTCTTGTAACTTTTCTTGAAATGGATCAATAAATATCTTTCAGTAAGAGATTTTTCCAATTCTTTTTTAGTTTTCCTTTTTGTGGTGTATTTTCCAAAGGTTTTTTGTAAGGTATAAATGCACTTTACTGTATTTTTATTCACGAGACCGATGTTCGCGCGCTGGAGCGCGCGTGTTTTCGTTGTTTTGAATATTTTGTAATTATCTTTGAAATTTATCTTGCAGTTCGAACCAATTCGAATTAATCCGCAACAATTCGAAGCAACTTTTCAATCCCCCTCAACCCTTCTCAATCCGTCTTTCAACCCTGAATTAAAACCCAATCTCAATACATGTCTCAACTCCAAATTCAATCCGAATGGATTCGAGGCTCACTTATCAATCCGTCTTCATTGATGTATCTGCACCAACTTCAACCCAAACCCATACCGAATTAATTTTTCAATCCGTGCCTCCAATCCTTTTGAATACGTGGGACTTCTTGAATTCAACCAGAATGAATCCGACTGAATCTGACACCAGTCCAAATGGATAAATGTGAATCCAAAACCAATCCGAATGAATAACACACCAATCGGAAACAAATTTTCACTCTTTCTCAGTCCGATGCCCAATCCGAATGAATCCAAGACACATCCCATATCCCAAGCCGGTTTTAATCTTTTTAATGCTCGCAAGTCCGTACGCTCAATTCGAGTGAATCGGGAACCAATCCGAACCGAAAATTCAATTCTCTTAAATCCCTGCATCACCACAAACTTGAATCCTAACACACCTTTTAATTCTTTCCAATCCGTGTGCCCAATCCAGTGAATCCATGGCTCATCCAAAATGTCTTTTCAATCCTTCTCAATTCTGGCACGTACAACAACTTCAATCCGAATCAATCCAAATCAATACGAACTCGCCATTCAATAATTTTCAATCTGAATGAATCTATCCCCTTCTAAAAAATCTCTAAAATTTTGACAGTTTTCACGTTTTTTTAACGTTTTCCGGAAATCTGAAAATGTATCAGATTTCTTCAATATTAATACTATTTGTTATTTATTATTAATTTTTCAAGTTTTCGCATATGTCTCATCGTTTTCGAGATAATTCAAAATTTTGATTTTTTCCTGTTGAAAATCTTTTTATTGAGCTAATTTGTGGTGGCCGAGGACCAGCCCTTATATAAAACCCTGCGAATTTTGTCAGTTTCACGTATCTCACTGGTCGCGAGACCATTCAACATTTTCTTTTTATAATCTTGAAAAGACTTTTACTGGGTTTATTCATGGTGACCGAGGACCATAACCCTTTATGAAACCCCGAAAGTTTTTCAGTTTTAACATATCTTATCGTTTTGAGATAACTTACAATTTTTATTTTGTAAATCATTCTACTGGGCTGATTCTGGGCGCCCGAGGACCATTCCGGTCAGGAATACCCTGCAAATTTGGTCAGGTTTCGCGTATCTCTTACCGTTTTCGAGATAAATGAAAATGTTGAATATGTTTCTGAATTTTTAAATCTTTCTATTGGGTTAGTTTTAGTTTGTCGAAAAGAATCCTGTTCTCAAAACCCCTTAACATTAGTTTAGTTTTCATGTACCTCTGATAGTTTTCGTAATTTCAGTAACGTGCACTTTTATCCAGAAACGACCCCCTCTCAAGATGTGAGCTACGAAAGAAGCGTACGAACCGCGCGGTACAACCCATCCCCTACTCCCAGGGTGAATATCTCGAAAAATATCACCGATAAAGGAAACGTGAATACCATATTTTCTTATGCATATTTTATGTACAAGTTTTCTGCAAAAATTCATTTTTCACCGATACACCCTTTTCAAAATAATCCTCAAAAACCATTTTTTGGGTGTGTTTTCCACGATTTAAGGGTGTTTTTACCCTTCGCCACGGGTCAAAATTATTTTTTAATAACTTCTCATGCCTTGAGGAATATGCATGTCAAATATTAATCATTTATTATTATTATTTTTTTTTTGAGTTCATAAATGTTAAAAAATTTTGGTCCGCCATTTTGAATTTTTTTGCCTCAAATTCATAATAAGCAACCTAAATATATATATATTAGGGTGACCAGAAAAAAACACTTTTGGGTTTCTTAGGAGTGAAGAGCAAATAACGGTAGTTTATGCGATTGTAGAAGCCAGATTTTTTTTTTTTAATTTTGAACAATATTTAGAGGTGGCCCATCGTCTTTGAAGTTCTTATGTAATTAACATGGGCAAACTCAACTTTTTTTTCATTTAAGATTTTAACCACGAAGTTATCCACTTTTTAATTTGAACTTTTAATATGTTGTTCTTGAGGTTCTCAGAATCCACATAAAACCATTTTTTCAATGAAAAATTCATGAAAAACATTAATTACGGTTGCTTGAAAAGGTGCCATTTTCACTGTTTTCTACTGTTTTCAAAGCCTAATAACGGCCCTAATAATATCTATCTTATACTGAAATTTTAACAATATTTTCCTCGAAGGTTGAAGATCATATTTTCTAAAAAAGCAGATTAGGAAAAATATAAATAAGCCTGCAATAATGAAAACAAATCTGAGTAAATTTTTGAAATTTGACAGGTCTACGACTTAAGCTGTTTAATTTTCGGGGCGGAGCGCTCATCAGCTCGGCCATAAAACTCGATCCCAGTGGGTCCTGACACAATAAGCTCATAAAGCAGACCCTTTTTCGGCAAGCGTTCTTTAGCCATATTTCCCTTTTTCAGAAAAGTGAATAATAATAATTCAGGGGACGCTAACTAATCCTGTTATAAAGTCACATAGATGAAAAGAGCTGAGGTTGAACCTTTACGATCGACTCTTCACTTACCGAAATTGACAGCTTTTGCAATGACAACTTTCAAAGACGATGGGCCACCTCTAAATATTGTTTAAAATAAAAAAATAAAAATCTGGCTTCTACAATCGCATGAACTACCGTTATTTGCCCTTCACTCCTAAGAAACCCAAAAGGGT
>CAKNYM010033111.1:0-10107 GCA_932195095.1 Andricus curvator
ACATTTTTAAAACAATTAAAGGATAAGGTGATGTACAAAAGGAGGAAAGCACCAGCATTTCATGTATATAAAAATATACATACTTATAATATAAAATAATGTATAACAGCCATATATATATATATATTTACTTACCGGCAATGAAACTTATAGTTCCATACAAAACCTCTCCATTTTTTGCATCAAATTTGTATGCTTGTAGATTTGAATGTTTTTTCTCATCAAAATGATGCACGGCACTACACTGTTAAAAAAGCGGAGTTAAAATCAACTCCGAAGCATACCCTATAAAAGTCCCACTGTTTTGAGTAAACGGCAAGCGGAGTTGATGAAGACGAGTTAAAATGTAACTCTTGGAAAAGAACTCCCTTACTGCACTGTCCGGAGTTACTTCAATCAACTCCGTCCTGACCCTATAGTTGTCCCACGACACCATCAGAAGTTGATTTTAAGGAGTAAATATAGCTAAAAAGGAACGCTGAAGGGAGTATGTCGCGTCGGTGCGATTTGTTATTTAATATTTAGAAAAAAGATTTGTAAAAAACGATAAAAAGAGTGATCTATTGCAACCAGACAAAGCGGGTGAAAATTGTATATATGAATCAGAATTGGGATAAGAAGAATTCATAAACGCCGGTAAGTAATAAGTATAATTGTATATAATAATAATTATGAACATATCCATGATGCTTTTGAATCTTTTTGTACGATTTAAAAAACTCGTGTGGATTATTCTTGTTAAAATTGGTAAATAAGACAAATAAGTTCATTTAGAAACCTTTTATTATTAAAAATTACTACTCAAGCCACTTGCTCAGAAATGTCAAGGAATATTTTTTGAATGCTCCGAAAGCGTATTAAGAACAAATTTCCACGCATTTCTTGATCAATTTTAAAAGGAATAATCCAAACGAGTTTTTTAAATCGTACAAAAAGATTCAAAAGCATCATGGATATGTTAATAATTAATAAAATATATACAATGATACTTACCGGCGACTATGAGTTCTTCGTATCCCAATTCTGATTCATATATACAATTTTCACTCACTTTGTCTGGTTGCCATAGCTCACTCTTTTTATCGCCAACATATTGCACTTTTCTAAAAATTAAATCACAAATCGCACTGACGCGACACGCAACCATCTAGAACTCTGGATTCTAGAATTTTCATGTTTCGAGTTCGCAGTTTCACAGGCGTTGACTTGCGGCCATGATGTGGCGAACAACTGCAAAGAGAGTGTTTTGCAAGGTTTCTGCGAACGCAGCTCCGAACATAAACTCTATAAGAAGTCCCTCCACGACTCTTTAACTCCGGATTGAGCATGGGTTAAGATTTTGTTTCTGTGCGGTGCGAATTAATTATATTCACTCTGAATGCACTTCAGAACCTTTTGCTCACTGTATTTTACTCTAGAGTAAAATATGCGGAGTTGTATGTATTCGTTACTGAGTCGATTTTATACTCCGAAAAATTGTACTCTCAACTCCGCTAGCCATTAACTCCTCAAATTTTTAACAGTGTAAGTGGAACTTTACACGTGCTTTGTGCTCCAAACTCGAATATTGCTGCATATCTACTATCAGTAGTATCGCACATTTTGAAATTCAACGAAAAATCGTAAAAACGCAACAAAACGCGGAAACCATAAAAAAAAACGATTCGAAAAACGTGCTCTGCCTGAACAACATTACTTCTTTGCCTGAAGCTGAACCCGGAACCGGTACGGTAATATGGGGGAAGGCGGAAGCGGGCAGCAACAAGTTTCCTTTCATTGTATTAATTAAACCAATGATTCGCAATATTTCATCTTATGTCACTTCTAATTGGACTAACACGTATCCCGTGTGTCCGTAAACGAGGCGCCAAATTTAAAATACTGAAAATCCAAAACTTATTTCTATGTAAAAATGAAACTTTATTTGTATGAACTAATATACATAATTAATCGTAGTACTAAATTCTAGTGATTACAATTAAAAAATATATTTATGCTGAAAATAAAGAAGAAACTGTGAGATGTCAGTTACAGGGGTCTGCTTTGGCAACATACGTTACTGCTGACATTTTTGCGCGCATCTTTGAAAGCACGTTTTGTATTACATATAACGATTCTAACGTATTTTAAATTTATACAATTTCTTTCACTTTTTTATGTGCAATAGTGATAATGAAATGCATTTAATGCTTGTGTAAGAACATTTCTTCACCATCAACAATAAGGGAAAAGGTTAGTGCGTCGGTTCATTCAAGAAATTCTTTAATTTAATGATAATGTCCCAAGATTTAAATTTCTAACCTTAAAATGTATTTTTATTCATTTTTTCAGAACAACATAAAGGTCTTGAAAATTTTTTACTTAAATTTTACAAAGGTTGAAGCTGGTGGAAGGCATTAAAAACTGTATGTGATACGAAAGTGTATAATTAATTGGTATGTAATAATTATGATACAGAATTTAAGATAATTTATTATTTGCACAAGTATACTTTTCGCATTCATCTTTCCTTAATGGCAAAAAACTTTCATAATTTCCTATAAGTAATAGTGTACAATATTTCATATTGTTTCCATTGTTTAAAAGGGTTTCTAAAAAAATGAAATGTAGATGAGATATGAAGTGGAAAAAAATTGTAACTTTATAAATAAGAAACACCGCACATCAAAACATATTTCGTATTTAAAAACTCTATTTGTGAATATGAAACGTTGAAGCTGTCAAAATGAAACAATAGTAATTGACAATAGTTAAGGGCGTTGGACCCAAGTGTTAAGCTCAAAATTCCATTCTCCATTTTACTCAACGAAAATTATAGATAAATATTTTTTCGCTCTGTAGCGCTAAACTTTTTTTAAATATAAGACTGCGTACAGAGCGAACAAATATTTAACTTCGATACATTTTGCATAAAACGAAGAATTCAAAATCTGACCTCAAAATTCAATATTTTCATTTTACTGAAAAAATATTTGAATTTGATATTTTTTCGCTCTGTACGCATATTTGTAGTAAAAAATTGATTAATTTTACAGAGCGAAAAAAATTCAATTTTAATATTTATTACGTAAAATGAAGAAATCGAATTTTTAGATTAGAACTTTGCTCCAACACCCTTAATGCTTATATTACCATTATTTTTGTACAGAGGCAAATCATGGACGAAAAACTTCCGCGAAAAAGAAAGTTCTACGGGTTGGCATTAGATCCAAGCTATCAGAGAGGGATGATAACCGATAGAACCCAAAAGGTTTGGGAAGATAAGTACATGGAATCTCTTAACCAGTTGCAGTGTGAGTATTATTGTGAAAAATGATTTAAATGCATACTCAGGCAGTCTCAGGGAGTCCACTGTACGAAAATTAACGGAAATCTGTGAATTTTCCGGGAATTGAAAAAATTCCAGAAAAATCCGGGAATTATCCTTGATTTTATTTTTGATGCAGGAAGTGCATTTCCAGTTTGACAAAACTTTTCTGAATAATCAATCGAAATATTTTTATTTGACAATTGCAACTTTTGTTAAATATCTTAAAATGTTTTCAATTATTTTAAAATGTTGGCCCACTTTGAACCACTGCAAGATAAAATGAACAGATATTTTTATTGGTAAACATTTTTCAAAATTTAGCTCGCATATTAAAACTGGTTTCTTCAACAACACGATTTGTTGTGTACATGTACAATATTTGCTAAATTACCACACAATAGTTATAAAATAATTCGATTGAAAAACCTTAAGAGTTCAAACAGTTAGTAATTCTCTAATTTACGTTTACCTAGTTGCAGTCATCAAAGGTTGTCACATATTCATTTTTTTCAATTGATCAAGTTAAATCTTATGAATTATATAATAATTCCGCATTATTTTCGGTTTTCCGCAATATTTTCGGATAATCAATCAAAATATTTTTATTTTATCCGACGTAATTCCTTAAAATCAATAGAATTTCTAAAAATCATGGAAAATTTATTGAAAATCCTTCAACACTTCTGAATTTTTTTCAAATCCTTTTAACTTCTTTAAAATTATTTAAAATCTTTCGAAATTTTGTCGAAAATTGTTAAAATCGATTCTAATGGTATGATATGTTTTCAGTACTACAAACGGATAAGTCCGTAGCCGAGATAGGAGAAGAGCATGGAGAGCAGGTGCTTATTACACCGAGGGAGTCAGTAGGCGAAAACTTATTCGACTATTCAAGTAGCAATGAAGATTCTTCTGATGAGAGAGGGGGCGCTTACGAAGACGAGCATTTAAAGAACCCAGATTTAAAATTATGGATGTCCGCAGAAGTGAATGCAGAACCCAGCGGCAGCACCTCCAGAAGTTCCGAATCTCACAATAGGTTTTCCTATCTCGAAAATAGCGATAGAATTATGTTCGAAAAATCGGGGCAGACGGTAAACGATGTCATGGAAATAATAGTATCGTATTGTTTAAGATTTGGCGATTCTAATGAGGCACGCACTAAACTTATAGACATGGTTAAAATTTGCGCAGGGCCTGATTTTAAAGATTTGAATATTTCGAATTACAAACTTGCACAAGTTATCAATCCACCGTCTGATAAAATTGTTTTTCACTTCTATTGCGATAAATGTACGAAAAAAGTCTTGCATTCTTCGTTAAAGAAGGAAATTAAAGGTCAGTCATTGTTTTCCGAAGTTTGTGAAGCAGAGCACTGCATAAAACTTGAAAACAATAATCATTTTTTGACTATTAATTTGGAATATCAATTGCGAACGACACTCGAAAAAGAGGAACTTGCACAGTACTTTTTTCCTTTATGTCAGAAAGATAAAGAAGTCATTGGGACATATAGTATTGTAATGCGAGATATTCATGATAGTTTATTGTATAAGGAAACAATTAGAAAACATTCTGTAAAAATTACGTACATTATTAGTACAGACGGAGCTCCATTGTTCCATGTATCGAAAAGGGGTTTTTGGCCTTTGCAGATACTTTTCAATAATTTACCCCTAAATCTTCGCTTCAAATTTGTATTATTAGTTGGTATTATGGTTGTCCGCACTGAACCGAAACCCGATCTCATGAATCTATTTATTAATGAATTCTCTAAGCAAGCGAATCACCTTCATCATGAAGGACTTACATTTAAATTTCCAAGCCAAAATAGGGAAATAACGATACATTTTACACCAATTTTTGTTGTCGCTGATTCTGTTGCGCGACCAATATTACAAAATAGACTGCAATTTAACGGCTATTTTGGTTGCAGTTATTGTTATCACAGTGGTCAGCACGTGAAGGATAATGGATTGAAATATCCCTTCTTAGAAAAGACACCTGAATTGCGAACTCATGAGTCACATCTACTGGATGTGGCTGACTCAAAAGAGCGTGGTTCGTTTGTGCGGGGAGTGAAAAGTGCCTCCGCTTTTATGGATGTTCCGAACATCGACATGGTCTGGGGATTTCCTCTCGACTATTTGCACAATGCACTGTTTGGAGTAACCGAACAAGTATGGACTTATTGGAATAAGAATGATTTGAAACCTGCTCAGCGAAGGGCCATTGATAATCTTCTCCTTCTGGTACAACCACCGAGAGATTTGCATAGGTCTGCTGAAAAAATATCTAATAAAAGCGTTTGGAAGGCAACGCATTGGAAAGCATGGTTGCTTTTTTTCTGCCTTCCAACACTGAGAAAAATGGATTATACCCGGTAATAAAAAATATGTTACCGGTTATAATCTTGGACTATTAACTATGGGACAGCGATCCAGATTATTAAAACTACAATCTATAGATATTAAGAAATAGATATTACAGGGTAATATCTTGGATTATTAAACTTTATAATCTGAGATAATAAAATCTATTATCCAAGATTTTAAAATCTAATATCCATATTAGAATCCTGGTCCATTAGATAACCTCAAATATATATAATAATTTTTGCCAACGTATTTATAAACCTATACCAAAATTTGATAGACGAGCTCGAAAGTAGAACTGAAAACAAATTTCAATTTTTTAAACGCACAATAAGCAGGAAAGTGGCTATCATAAGACTACAAAAACGAAATTAAAGGAGGCTAAGTTTCTTTACTTGTACAAGTGGCAGCCATGTGTGATGAAAAGAAATATAAACTTACCCATTTTCAAAATCCAAATCACGTGTGATTCAGCACTAGTGATCATTTTATAACTTAATTATTCCTTGTTTCAATGCGAACGGATGCATATGACACGCGCCACGATGCGACGTACCATCTGAGACTACACAGGCGCCTGGATATTTTAAAATCTGAGATGTTACAATTTAATGCCTGAAGATTATAAGAATTTAACATCTAGAGATTATATTTGGTAACATCTTCATATATTAGAAAAATATTATAGATTATACGCGCTAATATAATTTTCTATACGGTGTATTATTCTTTCGTTCTATTATCCAGTTCGTATAATTCATTTTTCTCAGTGAATAAGTAACGGATTAATTCCAAGCAATAAGTTGGAGCATTTCGCTTCATTCGTAAATTCAATGTTCACTCTGCTAAAACTGGAAATTACGGAAGATGAGCTTAATACATGCGAGCAGAATTTGTTAATATTTGTAGCGAACTTCGAAATTTTGTATGGCATCGAACACATGACATTTAATGTACACGCGTTACTTCACTTAGTGGAATCGGTTCGAAAATCTGGTCCACCATGGGGAACGTCTGCTTTCCCCTTCGAACATAGCATTCATTGTTATAAGCAGACATTGAACGGGCCAAAAAGTCCTGAACAACAAATCGCTAATAAATCTCTAAGCATACTTAAATACCGACTACGCCCACCTAATAACAACATTTCGGCAGAGGCAAAAGAATTCTGTGAACGAATTTTCACATTTAAAAAATCCACAAAAAGTGCAGTTACAGCTGGAAACGTAACATTTTTCGGCCCTCATCCCAAAAATATCTTCGAATCTACAATTAACAAACGTTTCGAACGATGCATTTATGAACATCGCGTCTATAGCAGTCTTCAATACGTCCGAACTAAGAAATTTAATGACACAGTCATTACTTTAAAAAATCGACAATTTGTACAAATCACAGATATTTATTTATTGCCTGACAGCACATGCTCTTTCACAGTGAGGCAATTAATTGTTAAGACATTCATTGTTGGAGAAACAACTGTAGCACACATTTGGGAGGTTACGAAAAGTATTGAACATGAACCCGTGTCTTTGTCAGAAATTGATTCAAAGGCTGTAGCTCTAGATTTTACAGATAAACAATATGTTTGTGAAATCCCAAACACGATTGAAGCGCAATAATTGTACATAAGGGGAATGGAGAATCTTAATTCTTACATTGTTACAGATATTTTGAAAAATATATTTCTACATTTACAAATAAATTTAGATAATATTCTAAATATTTTAAGTATTTTAGTAAATTTCCGCAGTGTTCTTTTTTTAAAAATAAAAAATATTAATTCTTCAATGTTGCATTTTATTTTTTATGCTCAACTTCTTTAATCAGGGTTTCTACTAAATTTTGCCCACAACATTCCCACATTTTTCACGCTTATAAACTGCAAGGTCGCTCTATATATGATAGAAAAGGTGATTTTTTAATAATATATAGATATATAAATTGTAACGAAGTGAGATAATATAAACCTATTATAATAGAATTGAAAAAGGTTTTAGGATTTGCCAGAAATTTAAAAAGATTCCAAGACATTTTTAGTGATTTAAGAAAATATAAAGGATTTTAAGAGATTTCAATAGATTTTAGCGAATTTCGGTAGATTTCAAAGGATTTTCAAGAAATTTTACAGGATTTCTGAGAATTCAAATGATTATGCAGTGAAGGAATTAATAATTTAAGATTATTATGAAAGGATTTGAAAATAATTAAAAAAATTTCAAGAGATTTAACAAAATGTACATTCATTATTACTGTAATTTTATATTTCTTCCTTTTTTTTAGTATTAATTATTTATTTTATCACCCATTTCAATAACATTATTATATAATTATTCTTTTCTTATACTACAAGGAAGATTATTATAATGATTTAAAATAATTATACCATATTATTATCAAATTACATATTTATGATGCACTTATTTAACTTTTTTTTTCATTATTAAATCGTTTTATAACTTATACATTCGGAAAATATTCAAATTTATATTTATTTATATTTTAATCATTTATTTAAACGTTTTAAAAAATGCATTAATCTTTGCTAACATTGAGGAGAATACATTACAAATAAAATCTATTGAAATGTGGGAATTAAAATAATTTTAATTCGAAAGAGGCAGACTTGAATTGAATAGAATTAAAATTTCAAAACTTATATTCCATATGAAGGAATTAAAACAATTCATTACACATATTTTGTGAACGAATTAGAAGGAATTAAATAAACTTAAAATATGACCACTTCTGCGGAATACAAAACATCTCTGTGAGGTGTGCCTACCGGTACAATTAGAAGGAATTAAATATATTGAAAACACGTTCTCTTTTGGGGAATAGGAAACTATGCGGCTGTCGCTTTGGGAATAGAAGTGAATTAGTTTCGGAGATATCCTATTCTTATAATGGCATTTTAGACAGATGGAAAAATCGCGCATTCAAAAGAATAAAATAATCTTCACTTTTACGCTGAAATCTGAAAATATTAATTCTTCTGAATTCAACGCTTGTTACCGGGGACCGACCAGATAGTTTCACCAGAATGAAACCTTTTCTAATCGATGTATTATGTTGTTGCGAACAAAAAACCTTAGTGACATTTTTTCGTACCATTGGTCAGTAATTTGTTATTAACAAAAAACTTGAAAAATTAAAAAGGATTAAAAAATTGATAAGAAAACAAATTTATTATATATTTTGGGCAAAAATAAGCACTTTTTAACTAATGTCATTTTTTCGACAAACGCTTCGTTTTCGAGCTACGAGCGATTTAAGGTCGAAAAATAACCAAAATGCGCCATTTTCATAAATTTTTTTCTCGATTTCTACTGGACTTTTTGAATTTTCTTTATTCGAGGTTATTCGTCGAAAGTTATATTTTCATGTAAAATTTTTTTTATCCTGGCGACTTTCTGTCCCCTTTCAAGATTTGCGATTAAAAACTCGTGAAATTTACCGATTCCCCACGAGCGGGCGAGTAGCCGGAAAACAAAACATCGATTCGCGAACTATTGATATAGTAACTGTATACTTTTAAATTAATGATAGTATCGCATAGTTATCTAAGATATCGAATTATACCTTACATTTAAATGAAAAATGAAGCAATTTAATTTTGTTGCAAGAAATGCATATAATAATAGCTATTTATTTATTTATTCTTACAAAAAATATACTTTTGTATTTGAATATAAACTATTATAACTGTTACATAAAAAATACGATATTCGAACAAAAACTATGTTCACTTGTTATGACTTGCTTAAACGAGCGCAGCGGATTAGACGGCAACGATTCGTGAATCTCACACGTCGTTACTTCTTTCTCTAGTGTTTTTAAGGTAATAACAGCAAACAGTTTATCAACATAGTGTAAAAAATAGTGTATATTCGCTGTAATATTAGCGCTGTCATAATATAATAATCGATTATTAGCACACAGAACTGTATAAAACTGCACAAAACTGTAGGTAAGTTATCAAAAAGTATTCTTATGTTATTCGTTATTTAATACATTATTTATTGTTTAATATAGCTAGTACTATGATAGCATCGATTCATCATGGATAAAGAAAAGTCTTTTAAAAAACGAAGTATAGAAAATTCGAATCAAGATGAACGTTCGAGGAAGATACTTCGTTTAACGTTAAATGAGTTTGATTGGCAGTCTCTTTGTTTTCTCTGTGGCTTTTCAAAAAGAAGGGGAACTCAGTTCTTCAACGCGTATCACCTGGACAAGATGTAAAAACTAAAGTTTTACAAGTTGCAATAAGAAAAAACGACGTAGAGGTACAAAATCGTTTGGCGCTTTGTGGTGAGTTTGACTTATCATCAGTAGGAGCTGGTTATCATAAAACCCCGTGTTACAGTAATTACATATTATTATGTGAGAAGTTGTAGGCTCCGGAAGCTACGATCATGG
>CAKNYM010033113.1:0-11975 GCA_932195095.1 Andricus curvator
CAAAGTAATACAGAAAACTACATGATTTTTCTTTTTTTAAATTTGGGTATTTGACGTAATAAAAACACGTTTAGTTTTACGTGAATTATTGTAGAAAACTACAAATCTTTACAAAAAATACAAGATTTCACAAAAGTTGAAATATTGGGAAACTTTATTTGAAATTATATTGTAAATACTGGTAGTTTATTGTAGAAATGCAAAAATTTATATATAATAAGTTTCTACAAAAAACTACAATTCCAACAAAAATATTACACTTTCACCAAGAACTTTTGCCATTATAATAAATCACATTGAACTGTAGTCCGATTATTATTGAAAATTGAACAATAATTGATTTTACAGGACGATTCTGAATCTGTTCAAAATTAAGCAAGTTACTGATTTTAACGTTAAAAATAGAAATTTTTCAATTTGAAAGCCTCAGTAGTTAAACAATTTTCAACGTTCGATTGAAACCTTATAAACTATTCTTGATTTTGAAATAATTTAAAATTAATAAATGTATAATTAAAGGCTCTTATTCCATTCCAAATCCTATTCAAATATTGTTTCAATCCGAAAAATTCCATTTTTAACCATTCAATTAAAAGTTTTTTAATTAAGGATGACATTTTTTTGAATATTTAGCAATATTTTACTTTTCATTTTAAAAGAGCAATTATAAATCAAATATTAAAAACTAAACAATTTTAAACTGAATTATTTGAATATGTATAATATTATTTGCCTTAAATCGTTAATATTTCACAGTGTTAAATTAAAACTTTGAAAGCTACAATTTTAATTATTCCATTTAACCAATTTTTTATATGTAAGTCAAATTATTGAATTTTGATGCATAAATAATAATTGAACAATTATCAATTTGGGAAGAATTTGAGTTAGTTTAAGGGATATTTACAAGTTTTGAGAAGATCTAAACTTCATTATAATTAATTATAATATATATATATATATAATTATAATTATTAATATTATTACCTTAAATAAATTACCTTAATAATCTAAACTAAAAAATATTTCGAAAAATAAAAAACTAAATTTAGATTTTCGGAGATTTTGAAATAAAATATTGAAGCTTTTTAGAGATCTTTAAAGGTTTTAAGAAAATAAAAAAAATGTCTCAAGTTTGCTAGGAAAATTTAAAATGATTTTTTATTTTGAAAAATTAATTTTCAGAGAATATTTAGAAAGATTCAACAATTTTTTTTGAATAATAAATGACAATGGAAAAATTATTTATCTAGAAAATAATCGAGTAAGTTAAAAATATATTTGAAGTTTTGCAAAGATTCCAAAATAATTTAAAATGTGAAAAGATTTCAAACTATTCAAAAGAAAGTGTAGAGTTTTGAAGACTTCGAACAAAAAATTTATAAGCTTTTTAACCATTTTGAAAGGTTTCAAATGAATAAAAAAATATCAAAATTCCTAGAAAAACTAACAATAATTTTTTTTTTTTAAATTAATTTTTTAAAGAATATTTATAAAGATTTCAAAGAAAATTTAAATGTATAATATAATGTTTCTAGCTTAAAATTGCTCAAATTGATATAAGTTTGAAAATTTATAAATTTTTTGATTCATTCTTCAATTCATAGCATTGCAAATGATAGCGCGGATTTATATATATTTTTAAATCTTTTAACTGTACATTGATTAAAAGTTAAAATCTTCCAGTTTAACGACTTTCAATTAAAAAATTTTCAATTGAAAAGTAATTTATTG
Organism: Andricus curvator; assembly: GCA_932195095.1. NCBI lineage: Eukaryota > Metazoa > Arthropoda > Insecta > Hymenoptera > Cynipidae > Andricus > Andricus curvator. Next base: position 1,735 of record CAKNYM010033113.1, read on the forward strand.
AGCGTTTGAATTAACATTTTTTTAGCTTTAATTTTATAAGTTTAAAATTCAAAAGCATATATTTCAATTTGAGCGTCTTAATTTGCGGTTCAGTTTTTATAACTTTAAGTGAAAAAATTGTTATCATCAAGAGTTCGAATCTTTTAATTTCAAATACCGTGGTCAGTTCTTTCTCAATTGTTTATTGCTTCCTCATAGAGGAAGCTTTGTGATGGTAACATTTTCTAAAATTTTTAAAATCATTTAATTTAACCTTCCTTAATTTAAAAATGTCTAATACAATGTGCTGAACATTTGTCCGGATATGTGACTGTATGTGTGTGTGTGTGGATGTCACACTTTTTTGTGAACACGATAACTTGAAAACGGTTGCAGATAAATTGATGAAATTTGGAGGGCTTATTTTCCCCACTACAATCTTGAAACTGATAGAAGGATTTCTAAAAATATTTACTTCATTTTTTTTTAGCACTCAATAATATTTAAAGAATCGCCTTTTTATAGTAACACTTTTTTCATTAGCATAATTCACAGTTGATGCAAGAATATAAAAGATTCCTTGGTTCAAGGCGACTCTATTGACCTATACTATTAATACATTTTATTAAATAGTAGAGAATTTATGGTAATTTATATATTTCGAAAATCGGCTTTTTATAGTAAAACTTTTTTCTTTAACATAATTAAAAGTTGACGCAAGAACAGAAAAGATGTGTTGATTCGAAAGGAATCGATTGACCTATAATATTCATACATTTTATTGAAGAGTAAGGAAGCTATGGTAATGCATAATATTTGAAAATACGGTTTTTTTATAGCAAAACTGTTTTCTCCAACATAATTCAAAGTTGATGCAGAGATATAAAAGATTCCTTGGTTCGAGACGAATCGATTGACCTACAATATTAATGAAACCTTGAAGCAATAATTGTTATTAAAGATTAGGGGAGTTATGGTAATTTATATATTCTTTAAATCGATTTTTATAGTAAAAATTTTCTTATTCTCATAATTTAAAGTTGATGCGAGAATAGAAAAGTTGTGTTGATTCAAGACGGATCGATTGACCTAGAATATTATTACATTTTATTAAAGAGTAAGGAAGCTATGGTGATGCGTAATATTTGAAAATACGGTTTTTTATAGTAAAACTTTTTTCTTCAACATAATTTAAAGTTGATGCAAAAATATAAAAGATTCCTTGGTTTGAGACGAATCGATTGACCTGCAATATTAATACCTTTTACTAAAGAGTAGGGAAGTTATGGTAATTTATATATTTTTAAAATCGTTTTTTATAGTAAAAATTTTCTCATTCTTATAATTTAAAGTTGATGCGAGAACAGAAACGATGTGCTGATTCGAGTCGAATCGATTGACCTATAATATTAATACATTTTATTGAAGAGTAAGGAAGCTATGGTAATGTATAATATTTGAAAACACGATTGTTTATAGTAAAACTTTTTCACTAACATAATTCAAAATTGATGCAAGAACGAAAAAGATTCATTGATTCCAGGCAAATCGATTGACCTATAATATTAGTACATTTTATTGAAGAGTAAGGAAGCTATGGTAATGCATAATATTTGAAAATACGGTTTTTGTTATAGTAAAACTTTTTTTTAAACATAATTCAAAGTTGATGCAAGAATATAAAAGATTTCTTGGTTTGAGATGAATCGATTGACCTATAATATTAATACATTTTATGAAAGAGTAGGGAAGTTATGGTAATTTACATATTTTGAAAATCGGTTTTTTATAGTAAAACTTTTTTCTTTAACATAATTCAAAGTTGATGAAAGAACAGAAAAGATGTGTTGATTGGAGTGGAATCGAGTGACATATAATATTAATACATTTTGTTGAAGAGTAAGGAAACTATGATAATGCATAATATTTGAAAACCCGATTTTTTATATTAAAATTCTTTCACTAACATAATTCAAAATTGATGCAAGAACCAAAAAGATTCATTGATTCGAGGAAAATCGATTGATCTATAATATTAATACACTTTATTGAAGATTAAGGAAGTTATGCTCATTTATAATATTTGAATCATCTGTTTCAAACAGAAAAACTTTTTTCATCGACATAATTCAAAGTTGAAGCATGAATAGAAAAGACTTTTTGATCATAAATTTTCGAATAGAATAATTCTGTCAATTTCTATAAAGAAATCATAAAGCTGGGAAAGGGATAGGGTGCGACAGAACTTTTCCCTTCCCTTTTCCAGCTCGAAAAATTATCATTTCGAATACAAAATTTGATTTGTCTGATTGTCTTTGTATTTAAAAAAATTTTTGTATTATTTTGTATTTTTTGTAAATTTTTATTTTTAAATTGATCAAAACGAAGTCTTTGGTTTGTCTATTATTAGTATTATTGAAAAAATAACTAATGCTTCCTCTATGAGGAAGCAAATACATTTGCCAACGGGAAGCAAAGTGCTCGTGAAATGAGCACCATATAATTATAAATACAAACAAAGTGGAAACACTCGAGATCGAATTCACAGATAGTTTAATATGTAAATTAAATTATTGAATTTTGATGCATAAATAACAATTGAACAGTTATCAATTTGAAAAAAATTTGAGTTAGTTTGAGAAATAAAAAATAAAATAAATAAAAAACAAAATATAGTTTTTTGAAGATTTTGAAATAAAATGTTGAAGCTTTTTAAAGATATTTAAAGGTTTTAAGATAATAAAAAAAAATGTTTCAAGTTTGTTAGGAAAATTTAAAATGATTTTTTATTTTGAAAAATTGATTTTCAGAGAATATTTAAAAAGATTAAATTTTTTTTTGAATTATAAATGACAATTGAACAGTTATCAATCTGGTAAATAATCGAGTATCTTAAAAATATATTTAGAAGTTTTGAAAAGATTCCAAAATAATTTAAAACGTGAAAAGACCATTTAAAAGAAAATTTAGATTTTTGAAGATTTCGAAAAAAAATGTATAAGCTTTTTAAGCATTTTGAAAGGCTTCAAATAAATGAAAAAGTATTACATTTCCTAGAAAAACTAACTAATATAATGTTTCTAGCGAGGGGCGTCTCACTCAAAAAATCACGGCTTATTCCGTCAGAAATCAGAGGGCAATCTGTAAGGATTCCGGTAAGGCAATGTATGCCGTAAAAAGCAAAGTAGGAAATCAGCAGTGAAGGTACGAATTCGTGAAATAATCGTTTGAAAACGGAAAATCCGTACGAGTCCGATGGTTTTTGATGAAATCGTTAAGTATTCGTAGCAGTCCGTAATGACTTCGAGTGGAACCGTCGGGAATCTATGAGTGCAGTTCCACCGAACGAGCTTAGGCGGCGTGGCGTTGCTTATACGTGAGTGGCGCGGCCTATCCAGCGGCTTGGAGGTGGAGGGGATACATAGGAGTGAGCGAGGTAGCATCAGCGGTCTTTTTTCAATCTCTGAATCCCCTCCACCTATAAGCCACTGGATGGGCCGCGCTACTCACGTATAAGCGACGCCACGCCGCCTAAGCTCGGTCGGTGGAACTGCACTCATTGGGATTCATGCTTGAATTCGTAAGGAATTCGAGGGGAATCCCCGCAACGACCGCGCGACCGGACAAATCTCGGACCTGCGCAGTATGCATGGTTATAAAATTTGATAATTAGCTTGATGAAATTAAATATTTAGAAGGCCTAAATCAAAATAATCTTGCTAAAAATAATATAAAATATATTATTCTTAATCGATTTGACGAAAAAGTTACTCTTGTAGAACGGTCAAAAACGGAAAATAAGTTTCTTATCATTTAAATTTAAATTTTATATATTTTAAACAATTATTATCAATTTTATTAAATATAAATTTTTTATCAGATGTTCGCCACAGAATAAAATATTTGTTCTTTTTTCCCGCCGGTGTTGATGTTCATTTTAATACCGATAGATACCCTTCCCCGTGTAACAGACCGTAACATTTCCTTCAGCCCCGCGGGCACATTCTCATCGCGCGCTTCGCGCGCGGCTCGCTTCGCTCGCAAGTTTGAGCGCGCCTAGGGCGCGCAACTGTTGGATCTCGCGCTTCGCGCTCGATCATATATTTATCTCGCGCTTCGCGCTCGATTATGTATTCACCTCACGCTACGCGCTCGGGCGTATCTACATCGCGCTTTACGCTCGGTTGCTCTAGATTTTTCAACTTCGTGTTCGACTTCGATGAAAAGAAAAAGTTTGTTTGCAAATATTATAAAATTATCAAAACCTCTACATATTAAGTGATTGTTAAATTTGTTTTTATTTTAGACTGAAAAGGAACTTCATTTACTCAAGGTTCTATCGACCTTAAGGAACACATTCTCATCCAGACACTCGCGCTTCGCGCTCGATATTTGATTTGAAAATCATTTGAACCTTGCGTTCCACGCTCGGTTCTGTGCATTTGATTTTTCTATTTTCAATGCTGTTTTTTACGAATAAAACAAAAACTACGCGTCATATAAAAAAGTATTTGATGAGAAATTTGTAGATCTTTTTTGGGTGCACAATTTTGGTAGAATGATCTTTTCTCGTATCTTGCATAGTTTCACAGCAAAATGGAATTTTTGATTATTTTTTTGTGCGATCAAAATTTGAATTTTTTATTTTTCAAAAAATTCAAAAAGTTGTTATGAAAATATTATAGGGCGTTCAAAAAGCAACGTTTTTCTCCTCTTGACTTTTTTTCATATCGTGCGTTTTTCGGCTTAAAATGTACATTTTCGTTTGTTTTTTGGAATTTTGAAAATGCTATAACTCCAGTAATTTTTGTTTTATCACGAAAAGTCATTAAAATATTTTGTTCGTCATTTTGCGTACTACTAATAGCCATACATAGAATTTTTAAATCTTCAAAAAAAGTGGTCTCAAAAATTTTCAAAATGTGCTCACTTTTTGAATTTTCATCCAAAATAGCTGGTTAACGAACTCGTTCTCTATTTTTCGGCCATAAAAAAGTGTGCCAAAGCTCAATCAAATCTGATCATTTTTTCGAAAGTTATCGTGGCTACAGACAGACAGACAGACAGACAGACAGACTGACAGACAGACAGACAGACAGACAGACAGACTACAGACAGACAGACACCTTGGTAAAAACCGTTTTTTCTGGCTCAGGGGGTCTCAAAACGTGGAGATTTGATGAAAACCGACTATGTCAAATTTTACATAAAACCAATACCTTCTCATTAGAATGAGAATGTAAAAATATTGTTTTAATATTAATTTTATACTTTAATTTAAAAATTTCACGAAACACAAAATAATAATGGCGCGCGTAGCTCACATGTATGTTTTCTAGTTATACACAAATGTCCAGTATGGACGTTTTAAGGCAAAAAGAAATAATTTTCTCTCTTAATTTTATTTCAATTATATTGCCAATGATGCGATGTGATGCCAATAAATCTATTGTTATTTGATTAAAAAATAAACAAATAATATCTGATCATACATTTTTGTTTTTGATCACACCTAATATCATTAGCAATATAATTTAAGCACAATTGAGAAAAAAAACTATTTCTATTTGCCTTTAAATGTCCACGTGGATAATTTGTTCACATAATTTTAATAAAATCATCAATTAAAATCCAGTGACAAATTCTTATTACATACCAAACATCCCGCAACATAACTTGAGGAGAATTAATAGAAAGAACTATTTCTATCTGCCTTCGAAACTTCACACAGGGTACTTCTTTATAAAATTAATAATAGTATCAGACGACAAATTTCCACCACTAAATATCAATGGGAACATGATTTGAAGAGAATTAAGAGAAACCCCCATTTCTTTCTGCCTAGAAATGTCTAGTGTGAATTTTTATGATCAAATTTGTTTATAAAATTAACAAAGAATAACGGATGACAAATTTTCATGATAAAATATCACCTGATGGATAAAAACAAGTCATTTTAACGCAGAAATATACTTTGCAAATAAAAATCCATAATTTGGTTTCAAAAATCCATAATGTTGATTATTTGTTCATTTAAATTGTGTATTATAATTAACTTCACAACTGATAAATTTGTTTTGTTCCAAATACACCCGTGCATTAAATTCAAGTGATGATGAGTATTAGTGTGAGTGTAAAAAAATTGCAAATCAAAATACAGCCTAGTACTAAAAAGTTTTATTTTTTTAAACAATTCTAAAAATTTGTTGAGCATGTACTTCATCAGACTCAAAATTTATCTAAAAAAATAACAAGATTTTAGCAATTAAAATGGCCAGACCTTGAATTAAATCAATATCTATTTAAAAAAATCGTAATTCTTACAATTTTACAAAATTTCAATTTTTCTAGGACACAATCTCATTTTTATAAACATCAAATGAATAAAATAATTTTTAAAAGGTTAGCAAACTACCCTAAAATTTTCTATTTTACATTATTTTAGTTTTTTGAGGTTTATAAAAATGAGATTATGGCCTAGAAAATTTTACAAGATTTTGGAAAATTTGGCATATTATGTAAATTACGAGAAAAAAATATATTATTAGCGACTTTTTGAAAACTTTGAGAATCACGAATTTTGTTAACTTATTTTTGCCCGCCGAACCAAAAGTTGACTGATCTATTTCAAATTTTACACAAGTTTTATATACAAAATGAAACTCTTTAGTGTTATTTGTATAAAAGTTTAAACAAAAAAAAATTCAAAATTGCCTACACTGATATCTTTAGAATTGAATTAAGAATTTTTCTTAAAGAAAAATCCAAAATTGGTCAAGACTTGATTTATGGAAGTTATTTTCAACCTCATTTTTTTCTTTCGCCCCGCGTGGCTGTCCTAGGCATTTGCCTTCCTTTGCCTAATGGGTAAACTGGCACTGGATGTTAGAAAAAATGTTTAGAAATCTTTCTTAGAAAGTCAAAGGAAAAATCTAATTGTAAGAGTAATTTTTTACCTATGATGTCTTGACGATCGACATCTGTGTGAATGAAGAGGTTTTCAGGTTTTTCTGAGAGGGATACATTTTTCTGTTTCCAGACAATGGCCTGACCTTGTCTACCTTGCGGTAATTTTTTTGCTATTTCTTCTATTAGAGTTAAGTGATTTGCGTCTAGTAGTGAAACTATTGTTCCTAGTCTGAAGTCAAGTAATTCTTGTTGAAGAGTTGGTGGCAAAGGTTGAACTCCTCTACAATGATGACATCCAACCTGTAATGATAATAAAAAATGTATATTCCTGGCACAGGCCAATTTACAGGGCGTTTGACGAAATTTCCTTTTCAAATTCCCGGATATCCCGGATCGGAATTAACGTTTTGCCGATTTTTTCTTGGGATATATGTCTTAATTTCGCAACCTATTATCAGTTGAAAAATACTAAAAGATAGTAGAATGTAAGATATCAAAATTGTGCTGAGTTTTCCTTGGATTCTGCCTAGGTCTGAACTTAGAAGAAATAGGTTGTAAAAATTCGAAAACTTAGATATCATACTTGAACAATGAATTTATAAACGATTTTACAATTTAAAATTATTACGACTTATTTGTTATAAATTCAAATTTTGGCAGAATCCAAGGAAAAATCAGCACAGTTTTGTCAAAACTTCGATTGTATTCTATGGAAATTTAACTTTAAAATAAGACCAAGAAAATTGGTTTATTTATAATTTTTTTTCAATATTTCTGAAAGAGTGGTCAACAATACTTCAACCTACAACTTCAACTAATTTTTTTTTAATATCAAAATTAGATGATTTTATGCAATTAACAAACACCAGGTATGTAGCCCCAATAGTCCCATACTTCTTGCCGATAGTGTACTTTGAAAAAATAGTTTTAAATAAAGTTAATTGCACTATTGAATTGTTATTTCTATTTTATTTCATATTTTTTTTATTTTGTTATTGTTCTTGAACTTGTGACAACAAAAATTTACTGTGAAATATTCGCTCTTCAAATCTTATGATCACTTTATTTTTCGACCGCGAATTTTACAAATGTTTAGAAAAAAAAATATTCAATCATATGGAATATCATAAATTTTATATCACATAGTCTTCATTTTCAAGCTACATTTTCAATTTGAAGAATTTTAAAATGCAGTTTTGAAGACTTAAACAGTTATAATACAATCAAAATTGTTTGAAATTGATTTTTTTATATAAAAAATGTTTAAAGTTGATCAACTGTAAATATGAATTAATTAATGATTTTTAAAACTGAACTATAGTTTGAGTATTTAAAATTGAACTATAACTTATTTTAGAAAACGATTCTGACTCTTTTTAAAATTGAACAATTTACAGATTTTAACATTAAAAATTGAAATCTTTCAATTCGAGAGCCTTAGCAGTTCAACAAATATAAACGTCCGATTGAAACATTATAAACTATTTTCAGTTTTCAAGTAATTTCAAATTAATAGATTCATAATTAAACTCTTTTATTCAAAACCTGTTCAAATATTGTTTCAGTCTAGAATAGTCCATTTTTAACCTATTCAATTTGAAATTTTTTAATATAAGGAAAATTTTTTTTTCAATATTTGACTCTTTATTAAAAATGAGCAATCATAGAACAATTATTCAAAACTGAACTATTTGAAACTGCATTATTTCACAAAGCCTTGAATCGTGCAAACTTCAGAGTGCTCAATTTAAAATTGAACATTAGAATTTTAATTGTATCAAATTTTTGAATTTGTGAGTGAAATAATTGAATTTTGATGTATAAATAACAATTTATGATTTCAAACGACTTAAAAATTTAAAAAAATTAACTTTAAGATAATATAATACTTTAAATTGTGTTTACATCTATAGTTTTAAATCAAATTTAAAATCGTTTAATTTAATGTTTCTAATATAAAATTGCTTCAAAATTATCATCATAATTTTAACATTTATAGTAAATTTTATAGTTTAACAGCATTTAATTAAAAAATTTTAATTGGGAAGTGTTAAAAGTTTCCATTTTATACGTGTAAATTATTGAGCGTTTGAATTACATATTTTTTAAGCTTCCATTTTTTTAATATTAAATTAAAAATAGTTGCACTTTAAGAGCTGTAATTTGCAGTTCAGTTTTGATTTGATTACTTCAAGTAAATTTTGTTTAGCTTACAGGAGTTCGCATTTCTTTATTTCAATGAGCATGAAAAATCTTTTGTGAGCAGGGAAAAACTGGGAAATTACCGGACATTTTTTTCTTCCACTATAGCGGCCAACCTGTAAAAACTCGGGACCAAAATACGTTTGGAAATTTACTAAAAAAAAAATAAAAAATTCCTTTTCCCAAATGCCGTGTTTATAAAATACCAAACTTGAAGTGCTGCAGTACAGAACTAGATAACCAATAAAATGGGAATTTTTCAGGGGAGCAAAAAAGCGTTCGGTAAAAGCGAAATCACTACTTAATGACAAAAAAAGTTCCCTTCCAAGCTAAAATATTACTGAAATGAGACAAAAAAAGTTTGATTACAAAAAGTTATCCAGGTTCGAGAAAATTGATGTGGAAATTGACAATCTGAAAGTGGCACTGACCTAAAACTCGAGCAGGCTCGGCTGCGGATTACGATAAAAAATTCAATTTTCAACTGGAATAAAAAATAAAAAAATGCTCCCGAGATATTAAGTAACTAAATACGGTAAACAAATTTTGATGATGAAAGGTTGGCCAATTACGAGAAAATCGAACGATAATTATTTTAAGATGAAAATTTAATGGGTTTTCTAAATCGAGTTTGGATAGCGATTCAAAATCGAATTTTGAGTTTTTGCAAAAAGAAAAACTCTCCCTAAATGTGGGGATGCTGAATGAGAATAAAAAAGGTTTGATCCAAAACAATTAGCCTGTGACGAGAAAATCCAAATTGAAGGGCACTATATCACAGTATGACAACAATTTTTTTTGGCTAAAAATCCGAAAAAATAAGAAAATATTTTTTGTTCATTACACGATAATAATTTGAAGAAATATCAATTCTAAAAGATTGAAAAAATGTATTGCTGCGTTAAAAGTTCAATTAAATTTTAACTAAAATTTTATTTTTCAAATTATTGTATCAAAAAATGAGATTTCGAAAATAGTATATTGTGTTACGACTCAGCAAACCGCGTCTTTGACGTCCGAGGCCGAGTACTGCAAACAGCGGGCGAGGTCGTCAAAGGTTTGCTGCGGAGTGACACACGATATTTTATGCAAAACCGATATAGTTTTAGTATGCGAGAGGGTATTGAGTGTGAAGTTTCAATGGGGGTGGG